>JAUZNJ010019122.1:4554-29351 GCA_034780135.1 Jordanella pulchra | reverse complement strand
GACGGACGGACGGACGGACGGACGGACGGACCGACAGACATTCTGAAATTTGTAGTAAGAAAAAAGTTTGGAAGACAGGTGTGACATAACCCATAATAAATTTATGAAAGAACCAAACTTTTTTTTGTGACAAACAACTATGTTCTCCGATCACTCTATCACAGAAAAATAAGACTTGTAGAACTTATAGGAAACTCAAGACAGCAATGACATTATGTTTTTTACAAGTGTATGTAAACTTTTGACCATAACTGTAGATTTTCTTCCACCATATTACAAAAGGCCACAGTAAGATTTTTATTTCCACCAAATCCCAAACAGACCAATGCTAAAAAGCTTGGTAAGAGTTTGCGCTTAAAATATAAATATATATATATATGTTTTATTTCTAGTTTTTGAACATGACACCTAAATATTTAGTTTCTGTCTATTAGAAATACAAATCAGCTTTACAATTTTGAACTATTCAACACAACAAGAACAGATTGAAGTAAAACGCATGTGTTAATTTAATCACTGAAACCATAAATAAACTCGCCTTAACTCTACCTAAGCCAAGATGCAGGAGGCTGGTTAGGAAAGACAACAGAGACACACTTGAGGGAATTCTGGGAAAAATCTTGAAAATTCAAAAACTTGAAAATGAAATATTTGACACAGGAATGACATTAAAACTTCACAAAGCCAAATAGGAAGTTCATAGGTGGATGGGCTTAAGGATTTTCCTTAGATATAAATTCACTCCAACCAAACTTTAGACACAAAACTTTTCAGCCTAAACCAAAACATCCAACAAGCAAACGACCGGAGCAAGGACAACAAACTATGTTTAACAATGTGCTTCCCCATATGAAGCCCTCATATGCTATTTTAAACATGCAACAACATGCTGCAGTTAATGAAAATGTTTTCAACTTTTTAATCCTCAAGAGAGACAAGATCATTCATGTTCTCTGGTATGTGTGGCTTTGCTGATATTTCTGCAACAACTTGATGGATGTTCTGTTTAACTCCAAGTGTCTGACAGAAAAAGGCACCAACCGAGGCTTTAAATGTCAGCTTTACTGCACAGTGAAGCTGACATTTAAAATAAGAAAAAAATAAACTAAGATGCAATGATGGCTGAAATAAATAGCGATGATCAGCGTTTAAAACAGGCAGCAGTTCTGCTTTGCATGCAGGCCCTCAGGGACGGACCGGAAACTCACCCGGCTAGTTTCAAATTCAAATTGGTAAAAAATAAATACATGAAAAAAGGCTTTGTTTTAGTACAATTTTGATGTGTGATAAGTTGGAAATACAATAACAGTTCTGAGCATTAAATAAAATTCATGTAATTTTGAATTAAATAATCCCTTTAAAAAAAAAAAAAACAGAATACCTAAAATACTTAGAAAAAATTAGAATGAAAAGGAAAAGACTGATGGAACTGACCGGCTAGGATGGAGATACCAAAATATGTGTAGTGTAGCACAAGAGAAAATAAATAAAAGAACCACTGATGATCCAAATCTGACTTTAAACCTTGTATAAACTCAAAAAACATCAGAATAAACCTCAGATTTTTTAATCCTTATTCTCAGTTATCACTTGATTGATCAGGAAATCATGTTTCTATCTAATCATCTGCACAGTAAGCAGTTTAAGAAACAAGACAAATGGTTCCAAAACAAACTGACCCACTTTTCTGAGGCAGCTTTGCCTTCTAAATGTCCAGCAGGTTAAGCTAGTTCATTACAGCTAATGTAGTGGCAGTCCTAGCTGGGAGTCGTGATGAAAGTACAACAGATACAGAGGTCAGACGGCCTCCTTTTCAAAAGCTGCCAACTCCTCGCTGCAGTGAAAACAGCAGGCAGGCCAATAGTTTGCCTCTGCTGCGCTCAGTCCTCCTCTGAGGGCCGCAGAATCAAAATCAATCCTCTTTTTCTTTATTCTCTTAATTAACTAAAAAAAAAGAAAAAAACTAAACATCACTTAAAAAAAACAGTAAGCTTCAGTTAACAGTAAAAAAAAAAAATCAAGCAGTGATGGTGGATGGAAAAAAGGATTAATTGATACAACTAAACCGACAGCAACACTCTTCAGTGCGGACTTATTACAAACAGAAAACCGTTTGAAATGCAGTCAGAGGAAGTATAGAGTTGCAAGATGTCTTTCTTCTTAATTTAGAAATTTTAACAACCTATTAGAAATCCCATGAGGTGCTTTATAACTGAGACTATTGATGTTTTTTTTAGGTCTTTGAATTACCCTGAAATGTGTCGTTCCAGAGGGAAATCTGGAGGAAATCAATCAGCGATTTTCGAACATTTCCTGACACTTGTAATTGATAACGTTTTTTGTCTTTTTAATTCGACACAATATTCATTAATATACATTTTTTTCTCTGTCAAGTTAGAACATCTTCATTTCTTCTTAAGTACACTTAAGTGTCACACTTGACTGTATAAAAGGCCCAACAAATAAAGTTTGACTGATAATTTACAGA
Source organism: Jordanella pulchra (assembly GCA_034780135.1). Classification (NCBI taxonomy): domain Eukaryota; kingdom Metazoa; phylum Chordata; class Actinopteri; order Cyprinodontiformes; family Cyprinodontidae; genus Jordanella; species Jordanella pulchra. The sequence continues at coordinate 26,863 of JAUZNJ010019122.1, read as the reverse complement.
CATGCTGGATGCTGATTCTGAGCTCATGAAGGAAGTGGAGATGAAATTATCTCATTCTCAGACATGTTGCTCTGTTGTAATGATAGCTTTCTGATTCAGACAAACATTGACTAATAAAAACATGATCTATACTTTACAGAATAGAAGCTTCATGCACAGGAAGCACCCATTAACAGGAGGGGAACATAATGCCTTTCTGTTAGGTGAATAAGGCAGCAAAGAGACAGAAGCAACAAGTCCTGCAGCCTTCAGAAAAAACTAACATGGAAGTTTTTAAAATAATAATTTCATGCATGTTGCAGCATTTTCAGATCCAGATTTCCCTCTTGATAAACTGCAGGATTTCACACATCCTAAGCATTCACTGAACATCTGTGCCAGCCTTCTGTTACAGCACCAACTGACCCTTCCTCTGTATGCACACATACTCTCGTCTTACTATATTTAGGGTGGATCATGCTTTGACTCCTATTGATTTTCAGTCATTTCCGACCCCTTCTATGGCCTAACACTGACTATAACCCTAAACCTAAACTAAACCTAAATCACACCTTAGCTAAAGCTAACTATTAGCAAAATAGCTACTGAAAGAATTGGGGAAATGTCCTCTCTTTGCACCAACCGATCCTCAATTTGACCGTAAAATGGGAAAAATGGTCCTCACTCTGATGCCAAAACAGGAGTACACACACACACATGCGCGCATAGACAGAATGCCTTTAGTTCTGTTGGCTGAATTACATCATCCACAAACCTAAAAATAGAGCCAGAGATTAGGCCACGAGGACGCACGTTTCACATGGCAGCGTCTAAATAACAAGCTGTATAAACCCGACATTTAACAATCATTGTAAACAAATATCACCATGGAAGTATGTCTACAGGTCACCGTTATATCCCCATTTGATTTTTATTTAGTTTAAAGGGTATTTTTATTTAATTTGGTCTAGATCTTTGCAGCATATTTCTTTTTCTTTTTATTACATGTTATTACAAAATTAAATCTGCACACATTAGAAGATTTTGAAGAAATTACAAATTATTAGCTCAGATTAGAAAAAGACTATTTAAATGGTTTACAAAAATGCCCCAAGCAGTTAATATCTTTACCTTCCTTTGCAGAACCTCTTAACTGGGACATTAATGATATTTTAGTCGTCAGCGTCTTCTTGACCTCAGGTTTCCATTTTCTGGAATGTCTGAGGCTTATAAGACCTGACTGAGAACCAGGCTGACTCCTCCACCATCTGAACATCAGCGGTCAATCAAATTAGGACAAATTTCCCAGCGCAAACTGATAAAGGCAGTGAATATTTCCCACACTATTAAATAAAAAATAGAATGCTTGATTAATGTGGGTTTTTTTTTTGGCTCTGAACTTCACAGTAAAGGAACACCTTAACAACACACACATCAGAAAGGCTTTATTACAGCAGCACCACAAAACCAATCACAGTATTGCACCAGCAGGTGTGGCCTATACATATACAGCATGTAGGCTGCAAAGACATCATAAAAAGTGATTCAATTTTACTTCCTGAAAAAAACGGAAATGTATGGTTTCACAACAAGGTTAAAATACAAAAAAAAAAAACAGAAAGTAATGATGAGAGACGGCATAGTAAGGACCAAAAATACTGTAAAACTATTAAGAAAATTCAATAATCAAATTTACAGAAAAATGCAATAAAACAGGATGATTTAAACAGTTAAAAGCATGTATGTTTATTTGTGGATAATATAGACAATTAACAAGAAACAGAAAGACTGCAGTAAAAGCAGAGATGTAAAGGGATGGTTGTTAAGCCCAACAGCAGCTGGGAGGAAGGATCTGTGATGGGGCTCCTTTGTGGACCTAGAGCATCATGGTCTCTCAGTGAGGGAGCTGTTCATTACTGCATTTGCTGTGTCATCATCTGCTGATGCGTGCATGCGTTCAAAGATTCATTACTGCATTCTGCAGTCACGCCTTAAGATCCTGTGAAGGGCAAGCGTTGCCGCTCCGTCTGTTTACTATCCATCATTAATGCTTTGTTTGATCTGTTAGTAAATGTTTTATTTCAGCTCAAATTGAGACTCATGTAACATTTGTTATCATTGTGTCATTTTTAATCACGTAAACGGAGGAAGAGAACGGAGGAAGAGAACGCAAGATTAGCTTCAAAAAAACTCGGCAGCACAGGAATGATGTCAAAAGAATCAGTACCGTCCTTAGAAAATCTGTATCGGTCAACCTCTATTGTCTGGTGTTCAGTGGACATCCGAGGACAGAGCCAACCTCCTTGATGAGATTATCCAACCTCTTCCTCTCAGTAGTAGATAAGCTGCTTCTCTTACATTCTCCACGATAGTAGTAGCTGATGGCACCACAAAGTAAAAAAAAAAAAGGGTCTCCTTGAACTGCATCTCAGTGCATCAGCAGGTAGAGTTTGGTCTAACTCTTCCTGTGAAGAGCATAAATCTTCACACTATATATTGTGATGTTTAGAATATGTTTCTGGAGAGTACCGAAGTACTTATAGAAGTGCAGTATCTCATTCGCAGTACTCTGGATGTTCACGGGTGTTAATTTTGTGCTTCCACAAAGTCCTCAGCTCACAAAACATGAGCTCTGTGCAGCTCTGTATCTAATATAAACTTGGGTTCAGTTTTTTCTTTTTTCTTTTAGTAATGATTTACATTTTGTTGGCAGATGTTTACAGCTCTGTTATCAGAAAACTCTAATCGAATTTCATTGTTATTGTAAGTTGAATCATCACCCAAAGAAAAAAAAAAAAAAACACTGTATGTCAACATGATTTAAAACACTCCCACAAAGTCAACAGAGGTTAAGTGAAGCCTGTGTAGACACACCAGCCTGGACAGAAGGTTTTCATTGCATCCTCTGTCCACATATGTAAAATATACTTTCAAACAAAACAACTTAAACATAATGCTATAATTGAATACATCGACTCTTTGGTTTTATCTTTCAGCTGTTCAGGATATTGAACTTTGTTTCCAGGACAAAAGGCCTGTCGTACTGCAGCTACCGTTAAGTGAAACCTCAACAACCTCATCTGATCTAATTAACTTAGACGCAGTGCTGAGCTGGAAGCTTTAGATCAACAAAGATAAGATTTAAAACTCTTTTTGGAAGTTTAACGGCCATAGCTTTATAAACACAGGAGCCGGACCACCATTACTGCAAGGAGAAACCATAAACTGCACAATGGTTGCATAATCAAACTAAATAACATTATAAATTAAATAATACAACAAATTCTACTATTCTAGAGATCGGCTAATATGTTGTCTTTTTTTATAAGCCGATTCCAATGGGATGTCTAATAAATTCCCAAACAGTGCTACCGATATTTTTAGGGGGACCATTATTTAGGCCTATAATGTTTCTTCTTCCTCCATTTAAATGATAAAAATGATAAATAAATAACAAATGTTAGATATGTCTCAATTCAAACAAAAATGAAACATTTATAAAAAGAAAAAAACAACACACATTACCAATAGTTAGAAAATAGAGGAAGCGGCGGAAGGGTGGAAATTCTAAATTTAGTTTCAGCCACTTATATTTTGCCGGCCACTATTTTTCTTTAGTTTAACACAGAATGTTCTGTGTGACATTTTCCTGCAGTGGGACAGCAGTCCTATGGTTTGAAGTAGACATGATGATTAATTTTCTACGCAAGCAGTGAGGAACAAAGATTTTGCACATCAGCCTTCGCCTTCCATCTGTGCAACCAGAGGCAAACACAAACTATACAAAGAGAGCATTTATGTGCATTGAATCAAATATGAAGAAAAGTAAGATAAGCGGGAGGAGACTGTGGAGGCTGCAATGACTGGGCATAGAGGTGAACTGAGGATTTTACTGAGAGAGTCGGAGTTGTTGATAGATTACTCAACAATCAGCATTGATAGCGTTTAAAGGTTTCTACTAAGACTGTGGGAATACAAAAAAGACAGAAACAACAAACAAACCATATGAAAGGTTACATTTAAAAGGAAATACCTGAGATGACTAGTTCATCTCTACTGGTAGATTAGTAAAGTATAGCAGCTGTGAGGCAGTCCTTATTATCATCATTATCATGCGTTATGCTTTGGTTATTAGACAGGTTAACTAGCCAACAATAGCCTTATTAAAACCCATCAGTGTGAAACAAGACTGCAGATTTAGAGTCACGACGACCAAAGATTTTACCTATATTTCCCTTCGATAATCGTGTTTATTTTACAACAGCTGAATTCATACACCGTTTGCCAGCTGTTCCTTAGAGAAAAGCTGTACTGATACAGGTATTAAATTACTCATTGCTGAACTTCGTTTATTAATGACTGAAGTCAATGGTTGCTCTTGGCTTTATTTATTTATATCAGAGGAACGAGGGTTGAATACGCCACACTATTCAGAATTGTATTCATAAAAAGGTAAAAACCAAAGTATCCTTTTTTATCTTTTTTTAAATAACAACCATGCACTGTTGGTGTGATTTATCACCAGATATCTAAATGAAATACACTGAAGTAATGTACCGTGACAAAGATAAGGAACAGTTTAGAGGTGTGAATCCTTCACAGGCCAATGCAGATGTAAGGCAAGCTGCTTTTCCCACTACTTAGTGTATTTTAAATTAGAGATGCTTCAAGAGTGTTGTTTTTTTTGATGATGCCAAGACAAACTATTTTGACATCAGTCAAACAAATTCCTGAAATATTCTGTCAATATTTTGGGCTGATTCTTAGAGCCAATATTGCTTTTCCTACTCCATGTCCATGCTATATATATATATATATATATATATATATACACACACACACACACACACACACACACACACACTAATGCATCAGCCAACACAATCACATGTTGACTAATACAAACACCTATAGTATAGTGATATCAGTGAAATATCAGCGGACCGAGGCATCAGTCTTTCTCTATTCGAAATCAAACCACAAACGTGTGAATTCACCTTTTGCCCCTTATAAAAAATAAAACGGAAAAGGAAAATACAGAATATGATTTTTCTTTAATATGTAATGAAGAAGAAAAACAAAGCAATAAAGCAGTAAATTATGGGATTGTCCAACCACCGCTCTTCTATAAAAGGCTAACATCACTGCAGGGGAGATGTAATCCAAGATCAATATTGGACCCTTTCTGCTTACTTCTGCTGCCAAGACAATCCAGTTCAACCCAATAAAAACAGGTCCTGACTCGGTTTGGGGCCCCATTTCATTTCAAAGACTAACGAGCTATATCAAACCCCTGCTGAGCATGACGGGGTATTTAACATGAACCGGCTTCCTGAACACACGGACACACGTAGCCTGATGACAGAGACTCTTCCTATTGAGATTCATAGAAACTAAAAACCTTCACACTAGCTTTGACACGGGCTTCAACTCTACATTTAAATGGAGGAACAGGAAGCAAAAAATGAAAAATCCCCCCTCCTTCAAAATTAAAATAATATTTCATACACAGACTGATATGATAATAATCGTTATTGGCCTTAAGTAACCTGTATTTGTTGATCTCTAACAAATATAAATAAAAAAATCGCTTTTAACTTCATATAAAAAAAAGGAACAAACATTTTTTAAAGCCCTGTACTCTCCTGCACTGTGTGGTAATGTCAATAATAATGAACTGGAACTTCTTGCCAGCACTTGCAGAGTTTATTTTTGTTAGAACGCTGTTGAAATGTTATTATTTCAATTAAATAAATAGCTATGCAGACATGAATCACAAGGAATCACAACATAATTACTGGAGGAATGCAAAGGAAGAATGCAAATAGCACTGGTGTGATAAGTAAGGCTACTCATAAGGTTCTTCAATGTTTTTTTTTTTTTTTTTACATTTGGTTATCTGACATTCATTTGTATATTTCACACCAGAGTGAGGAAAGACGCAGGCCTGTGTTTCTCTATGGAACAAAGAATTGTTTCCATTCATCCATTACAGAGAACAAGGAAGTGTAATCTGAGATCATAAGACAAAATACAGGCTACAAAAACAAGCCTCCAAGAACCAGTCATAGTCCATGTAGAAGATGAATGAAAGATGAAGGTGAAAAGCAAGAGAGCCAAAGAGGAGATCATGTTCATGAACAACAAAAGTGGGCCTGATCAACTCATAATTCTGATTTGTGTTTGTTTTTATCTAAAGCAGAGATGGGCTTTCTTTGCAAGTAAGATAAATAGTCTCAAGGTTTGTGAATCCACAAACTCCTGATAATGCATCTTGTCTGAAGCCAATGCATGCATTAGCATCAATTACAGTTATGTTTTAAACCAATAAATTCCAGTGAGGTGTTTGACATCAACCAGAAACAGCAAGTTGAAGCGAAACAAACATGGCTGCTCTGGTGGGACTACCAGTAGACTTCATTATTCAGCCTTTTTTAGCTGGAATACCCTCTATTTGTTTTTTGAAAAAAAATTGCAAGAAGGGAACAATTTGTGCTTTTATGGATGGGAAAGATATTTGCTTGTTCTTCCCAACTGGATTGGGCAAGAGTTGGATTTATCAGTAAAGCCACAAGTTGTGAAACAAATCAAGCATGAGATACATCACAGCTGCTATTAGTGCTGTGATTGACCAAAAGCCGGACATGGGAGGCAGGTGTCATTTGATGATTTATCCGACCAGTTTAAAGAATTGAACTCAACGTCCCTCCGTCCAAACGATTTCCACAGGAGCCTTTCCAGATAGATACTGTGTATATGAACTACATCTATCAAGCTACCTTATGTCAGGTTAGGAACAGAAACTCCTGCCCTCAAAGAATGGTGTTCTGACATCTCTAGATACATCCCTGCTCTAATGCGCCTGAATCAAATAATTACCAGGACTGTGGAGAACCTGCACACAAAGGCTGTAATTCAGCAGTTTGATTCAGCCAATATAACCTGCTGCTTACTTCAAATACATGAAACAAAGCAAAAAAAAAAAAAAAAATCCTTTATTAAAGACTTTGACTGATATGTAAAGCTTACAAGGTGACAGATTTTTCCGCCATGTATCAGTCCAAGCATGTATAGCACAGATGTGCACAGCTGGAATAGAATTGAAGCTAAGTAACAGGTGTTAGAGAACTCACCTCAGTATCCTGTATGCTTGAAATTGTGAGCTGATTGCTTAGTACATTTCCGATTGAGGATCCACCACAACCCAGATATATACGTGCTTACATTTTAGCACTTGCCAATACAGAGTAACAATCTAAAGGCTAAATAGAAGCTTTGTCATTATATAGGGTTTTTATCATAATATTGGGTATAGATAAAGATAAAATAGTGCCCGGCACACTTTAGATTACACTATTTTTCTTTTTTTTTTGGGGGGGTCCTTGATAACTTTACTGAACATTTTTTAAACTGCTTGTAAACTATGCTGAACATAACTTGTGGTCAACCTTCAAGAATGTCCTTGCATTGAACTGAGCTTTTAAAGGATTCTGAGTATAAAATTCTGTTTAGAGAGTAGTTTGGATGCTAAGCTAACCAGGGTAATTCCATGCTCTTCGTGTTATGCCCATTCATTTAAAAACACCCCCACACAGCTAACATAGCGCCTCCTAACGGTCTGTTTGCTTAAAGTCACACCTTCTTCTTTAAGGAGCATCTAAAACTAATGCGGTACTGCTACTTCTTGCGATCAAAACAGATACTTGGGCTGACCATATGCAATACGAACACAGCAATACTTTGAATGAATGAACCGTATACTTTGCCATGTGAGTAAGGGTATCAAGCTAAAGATAAACATTGTAAATTAAAAAGAAAATTTACATATAACACAGATGTCCATGGAAAGTGTAAAGATGGTTGGATTTCTTAATCTGCTTCCTTCATCTGATATCCAATCAAGGTAATAGTGAATATCAAAGCCAGGTATCAAAGGGATTTAAGCATATTTCATATCGGTCAGTATCGATAACTATTGATTGGCTTTTTCTTTTACCAATTTGAAATAAGAATCAAAAGGGAGGGGAAAAATCTGAAAGGAAAATGTACCTCTAACCTTTAAAGAAAACGTCATCTCTACCATCAACCTTGCTTAGTTTGTCTGCAAGAGGTTGAGAGAACACAATAAAAGTCACACACAGAATGTAAAGACATGACAAGACTTGATGATCCATAAAAATCCCCTTCATTTCCTCATTCTTAAACCTACATAATGCATGTTTTTTAACATGCAAATATAGAAAGTAAGATAGGAAACTGTCCTGTCGCCTCTTTAACCATGAAGAGCACAGTCAACAGTATGCTGAACATAAATCCTAACCCAGTGTATGGGAAAAAACGAGCATAACTCTGACCAGTGTTTCAAATGCATCCATAAAAATCCCATATATAATGTTTGAACCAAGGTCTCCAAACAACAAGAATTCCTAAATGAATTTGAGTAGAGAAAAAAAACAAACCTGCACTAAGGAAAAATCGACTTAAAATAAATCATTAAAGGGTTTGTTTTGTAAATTAATGGACGGAGAGATTAAACATGTTGTTAAAGCAGTATTACAAGTTGTAATAACAACAAACACACCCTGTGACAACTGATGGGTATTTATCAACAGGATAAGGAAATGGATATACATAAGTATGTGTTTATTAATAGCTTGATTTCATAGCAATGGTAGGTAAAAAGAAAGGATGTCAAATAGCAACCACGCTTCAAAAACAGTTAACCAATATAACTATATTTGTTAGAAAAATATTTTTTAGGAATGCAGTTTTCTAGGACATTTTCTGAAGAAAAAAAAATATTTATATATCAGGATTTAACACAATCTGACCAAACCAAAGTGCAAACAGGCTTCCATGCAAAGCTTTTATGGGCCATACAACAGCAAACTACAGACATTACAAGGTCTAATCCTGTGACATGCACACTTGGGCTCTCTAATCTCAGTGCGTGGGCGTGGCTGTGAGCAGATCAGATAGTAAACAAGTAGCATGCGTTTGTGTGCTTTAAACTACCATGTTGACCTTTTCATCAAAGTCTGAACATCTGGCTGGTTACAGCCTGTAAAAGTGCTGCAGGAATCTATAGGAATCTCTAGGAAGGAAAGATCTGGAATGAGAATAGAAGCATAAACCGAGACCCTGTCCAAAAGAAATCAGGTTTGGATATACCCAGCAAGCTTCTTTGAAGATAGGGGGTCCATACAGGCGAAGTAGCAGCGGAACGGACATCTAAAATCCCCCTTCATTACAGTTCTGTGTGGAAAAACCTTATCTGCAAAACTAGCTACAAACTAGCATGTTTGCTCATAAGAGTCAACATAGACCTTGGCTTTCTGAAACGTGTGTGCGCAGACACAAACGACAGCATTGTAAACTTCAGAGTTGCATTTCAGAATCTGTTGTGGAAACATTTGCACCTCTATGGTGTTTGTGTGGACTACCTTCTGGAAAGAACACAAAGACCTCTTTTGTGTCTCTGATAGGTGAACCCACTATATAATAGATCATAAACAGGCAAAGAAGAAAGTTAGCCATCATTGACAACATTGTATTGTCTATATCAAGGTCTGCAGAGGAAAAGCAAGAAAGGTGAAAACAGGAGGGCTGCATGGAGAAAAACCAAAGATTTATTGCCAATAAGTTACCATTTACACATGTGATGCTGAATTACAAGATGTGCAATAAAGAATTGCAGGTTATACAGGAATATTAAGAGAAAAAAGAAAAATAGTGCATCATTGTGCAGAGTAAAGGCACTGCGACTGTAATCCAAACTATACTTCAACAATAACATTAAATGTTTGTGCATTATTTGCAAGGGGAGAGCGATAGCGGAGGAGCCAGTCCTTGTTATTTAGTCTAGCAAATGGGAAGAAGCTGTTTTTATGGAGAGAGATTTTGGTCCTAATGGACCCCAGCCTTCTTCCAGGGAAGAGGGAAGAAAAAGATTGTGTCCATGGTGGGAGGAGTCAGCTGGAAGCTCCCCTGGTGAGAAGCAGCCAATCATCCTCTCTGCAGAGCAAACGATACGCTGCAGCAAGCTCCTGTCCCTGGTGGTGGTAGCCGTGTACCAGATGGTGATAGAGGGGGAGAAGGTGATACAGTGATGGTGGAAGAGAGGTGCACCTCATAGTCTTTGGTAAGCAAACCTTCTTCAACGGCAGGAAGTCCATCCTTTACTGAGCCCCTAGGTGAGGAAGGGGAGGTTTAGCTACCACTGATGATGGTGCCCAGGAAGCAAAAGAAGTCCAAGCTGGTGATAAAAGAGTCACACGGGATAAAGGGGGAGGGCAGGTCAGTGCTCTTTATTAACGCTACACTAATCAGTTAAGAAATGCTACAACCAGGTTAAAATCTCATCAATTATTTTATTTTGGTTTTAAAAAGTTAGTTCTGAACCCGTTTTAGAGTGACTGTCCTCAAACGTAACGGTGAGACTTCTCTGCCTAGAACTGGTTAAAACAGGTGTTTTCTGTTTAAATGTTTACAAAGATCTGATGCTAAAACAGGAGAAAGAGATGGAAGTAGAACAATAAAATAAAGAGCAATTCAAAATTAGGAAGTTAGGTCATTAAGTTACTGTTAGGTTAGCTCTATAATTAATGCACTGTATGCACGTCATGCACCTCCTAACTTTTGTGCACTGCTCCATTCAGATTGGATGCAAACACAAAAAAATTACCACTTAAAGGATAGAGGAGGGTGAAAAAGGAGAAGAAAAACAACAAAAAGAAAAAGTTAAGAGAAACTTTAATGTGGTTTTAAAGTTAGACAGTGCATAGAGTCTGAATATCAGACAGGGACAGTTTTCTACCCTATACAAAGAGGTCAAAAGGTGGTTTTCTTTTGACTGTTTTACTCTTATAAATCTAAAACTAGTCAAGAATTAAGTTAAAAAAAATACTGTATCAACGCCAGCATCAAGCGCACTACTTGTTTGGGCTCACCCCTAAAATGGGGTTGCTTTTATAACTGCGCTACCTGACATGCTGTGATGACAATCCCAGGTTGGGATCTGAGAGCAGTAATTCAAACACTAAAAACAAGAAGCAAAACCCTTAGGAGGGTTTGGTTTTAACTTTTATCATGAAAAGAACCGTAAGTGGGCTTGTTTCTCCATCAGGGCTGCCAGAGAAGAATTTGTGACTTGTCCACATTAGCAGATAACAAGGACCTTAAGCTCCTCTAAAGACAACCGTAGAGAGACTGTGAAATACGAGGCGGTCTCTGGAGAAAGCAGCTGTTTAATGGAGAGAAAAGGCCCAGGTTGGGAGGAAGGTTAACGGCTATGTGCTTAGCAGCCGGCAGATCCTGTCTGAACACTGATGTTTGAAAGGGGGATGAAATAAAGACATAATTGGTTTGGTTGTATTTTTTTCTACTGGTGTGAGCTTTTTATAGATTTAGCTTTAATCTAATAACCTAAAAGTTAATCATTTGACCATATGAGCAGCATCCTGATGATCTTCCTCTACTCTGACTCATCACCTTGGAATAATCTAATCATCATGACTTCATCCTGTATGCTTCTCACTTATAAGTCTTTCAAGGCAGTATCACCTTGATATCTATTTATTTACAGTAATCAGCTGCTGAGGAACTTTAACCCCAAACAACTAACAGCACGCTATTGGCATCGTGTTACACCAAGCTCTCCTTTTAAGGGTTTACTGCGGTGCAGACCTGCTAGGAAACGTAGGTTAGCCTGACATCAGTAGGAGGCACGCTGCTCCGGATGAGTCAACCAACCATGGCCACAAACTTTGTGAGTAAATCATGGCAACAAGCTGGGAGGCATCCAGTTATTGGTGGCACAGCAGGAGCTGCTTTCAGATGACTTCCTTCCTTCTGGCCTCTTCAACTAGAGCCCATTTTAAAACAAAATCCACCATATTTTCCAGGGTCACAGAGTGTCAGAGCAAGGAAGGAATTAACATCCCCCTCTGAGCGTCAGTCTACAACGGGTCAAAGCGACTCAGCCTCACCTTTTCCACCGCAAACTGTTATCAACACCTACACAGCCATGATCTGGTCTGGTTACAACATGACTTTCAAATTTCCGGTTTTTAGGACAGTTAAGGACAGTAGGTCAGGCTGACTGAGGCTTTAAAATCTAACCTGCAATTTTTTCCAAAACTAATATTTCTTTTCTTCCCTTAAGTTTCATAATAAAATATGATAAATGACATACATTAGTTTAAAAACTAGCTTGTATTTCAATCATGACCTATAAGTTTATTAATTATGAGTATTAAGATCATATTGATACAAAAATCTGGGTCGTTATTGATATTAATACGCCGTTAAGGTTGATAAATGAGAGTTAATCAATATTTCTCCACCCTTTAAACAATGAAAGACCAACTACAGTGTTGACTATGCTTCTTTATTTTAAATAACAGGATTGAAAGAATTAATCGGAAAAATCGAATCAAATCGTCAACCAATTTAGTAATTGATTAATCGTTAATATATAATTGTAAAAAAATATAAATACTTTGTATTTAAGATTAAAAAAACTTTTTCCATCCGTCAATATGCTCTGTCCAGAACTACTCAGGTGGAAAAGTTTGACTTTCACCTGGTTTAATTCTGTAAAAAATCTTCTTTCAGGAATCTTTCACCATCCAAATCGAAAACATAATCCACAGATGAACCAATTAGCAGAATAATCGTTAGTTGCAGCCAAATTAGATAAACACCCACAATCCTTAGCTGCATCACAATCTCTGTCAAATGACCAAACATAACTGACCCCCCATGAATTATTAACGGTGCCACATAATTCATCCTCATATTGAGTTTATGTCTAAGAACAAAGACTAATGAACTGACGTCACTCTGAGCTTTAGAAGCCTATGGAGTTCATTGTTGGAAAATGATAAAAGCTAATTTAACAGTCCTAAAAGCGAGTAGATAGGTTTGGGGAAAAAAAGCAGTAAATTCTTAATGAGCAATGCAAAAAAAAAGAGAAGTCTGTCAGTACAAAGATTGAAAATATCGTACAGTGTATGCGCACCCTTAAAGGAGGATGTGAGAGAACGAGAATTCCACTAAATAACAGGAAGGCAAAACGGCAAACAGCAGAGCTATATAGCTTTTTTTGACCCGTCTGTCTACGAAATAATAAACTTGAACTATGAAAATAAGATCATGTATGTGACATTCTGTGATGAATGTCTCATAATTTACACCTGCTGTGGACTCATCCTCCTCCTTTGCTGCTGATCTCAAACTACAGACATGGAGTGTCATGATTCAACAGCTACAGTTTGTAGAAACCCTGTCTGACTTTAGAGATGTCCAACCTCCACATCTATAGCTGATAAAAAAGAAAAAAAAAACAATACTAAAACATAAGCAAGCTAGGATCAAAATCACTGATCAATAATATGGACCGCTGAGACGGTTCAGCAGAAACGCCTGTCAGCTCAGGACCTCCTGCTTCATTTAACCACAGACGGACTCTAGTCATATAATGCACGGAGTAAATCTGGGTCAGGTAGAAGCAATTTGTTTTGCAATATTAAAGCCACTGTGCAGTCAATCAGAAAGAGCAAAAGAAACACAAGAACAAAGGCGTGGATCCCTCAGGGGCCACAGATTCTTCATTGAATAGCAGGGCTTTGCATCACAGTCAAACCATTCAATCAGGTTCATTTAGAAGACTCATGATCTCTTGTTGCTTTGAAAAACGCCAACATCGGATTGATCTGATCAGATTTATTTCAATACACACAATTAAACCTTAATGTAACCTACACACAGAGACCATAATCCAATTTCACAGAAGGTCAAAAATGTTTCAAGATCATCAGTATATAAGCATTAATGCATCAGTCCTTAACCTTTATTAATTTTTCTATTAGGTTTAAAGAAAAGTATTGTGGTAAACACACTAGTAACAAACATCCATTTGAATGTTTTGAGTTTTCAGACATGAGAAACACAAAAGAAAACATAACTATAGTTATCTTTCCCCCATGTCATGTTAGTTACATAGTCAGAGTTTATTAGTGAAGCTTGGTCAAGCAAGAAACACTTTTAAAAATCAACCAAGATTTACATTCCACTGCAAATTGGATTATCTGTAAAAATCTTAATCTTTAGACTTAAGTATTTTTGACGTGATATCCTACAAGGCTACACAAGCAGTGTGGTGGGCCTGGTTTCCCTGTGGTGTCAGAGACTCATTTGTTATCCGAGGAGTAACAGAAATGTTTATGTTCAGTTTGAGAACAAAGGCAATACTTTTTTATATTCTCTTGCTTCTGTACTTACAGTAAAAACACCATACTGTACAGTGACAAACATGATCTCTGGGTTAAATAAAGCGGCTGTTAAAAGGTCAATTACTTGACATTTACACCAAAGAAATAAAAGGTGGATCATTCATCAGAGAACTTTAGCTTAAGGTTTCATGGGAATACATTTTTTTGTTTCCATCTTTTCACCAGGTTTTTAATTAAATTAAGAGGCAGACATCAGCACAGCACAGTTTGTCGAAACATTCAACTCATATAACAGGCAAATTAAGAGTGACTAAAGAGCCCCTCATCCCAGCAGCTGCAACTATAATGTTGATGCAGGCAAAATGTAGTCAAACCCAAAACTTTGCAAAACTTTTAATCCTAAGTTTTGTTATGATCTGTGTTGCACTCTTATTTGCAAAAGATAAACTTTTTATTTTACTATGAGATTCCTGAGTTCCCCTGCAACACTTTCCACAGGCGGTCCCATTAAAACAAGATAACCAGAGCGATGCACAAGCAGGGCGACATGCATGCATGATGTAAATGGAAGAACATGTCAGATTTATTAAACGTCGCTGTAGTTAAATCGTTACTCGCTCCATTGAAAAAACCAACAGAGCGTTTTATTCGCCAAGCTTGCAAACGGTGAAGCCCACGGATCCCATTAGAAAACATACAGTCAAGGGGGAGGAATGCCGTCCTACCTTTGAATCCTTGGCGATTAAAAGCTCCCTTGTATATATGAATCCATTTTAGCGAAAGGCTTTGCGTTTTATTATAAAATGAAATAAAAACGAATCTATGAATTAGTGAGTCCTGCCAGCGAGGACAGAGGACACGAGCGAACAGCAGAGGGAGAAGGCGCAACTTGAAACTGACACGGAGGATCGGTGCAGACCATTAAGGCAAACCAGAGGGGGGGAGAAATAGATTATTAGCAAGAAAGCCCTAAAAAAATCCAAGTTATATCAAAAATGTATTTATACCACGAGAAAAAACATTATGACGGAATGTAGTTGTCTAAACTGCAGCCTGTAACGTTGTAACTTTATCGCATTGTTAATAAACCGCGTCTCTCTCTCTCCCCCCCCCCATCCTTTATTTGACTCTTTCTGTTCCTTCTCCTTCAGATCAGTTTAATCCGATTGGTCTCTGCCAATGTGACGCAGCAGTATTGCTGCTTTTACTTGCAATCGGAAATAAGAAAGAAAATGAAATATTAAATTGAAATAGTACGTTAGAGCGTCCGCCATATTGTGCGGGGCATACTCGCCTTAAAAGTAAACACGGATTTGCTTAGAAACTGCTGTTTCCAAAAAAAAAAAAAAAAGATTATATAAATATTTATATTTATACATATCTTTGAGGATGATTTAAATTATATTAATCAAATTAACCATACACCGGTCAAATTTAAATTTTATGTCATTTTCATTTGATCAAAATGTTGGTTATCATTATAACCATTATTGAATCATTATTATCAAATAATAGAGGCATTAATGATTGACTGATACAGTTTTTTTTTAAAGAAGATTCCAATTATTTTGACTGCAGTCAACATGATCCCTTACATGTGCTGCTGAATTTTGAGGACCTATTCTTTTCTTCCTCCATTAACATGATAAAAATAACACAATAACAAATGTTGCACAAGTTTCGGTTTAAACAAAAAAAGAAACTTTATTAACAAATCTAACAAACACATTACAAATAAATAACAAATGGAAGGATTGGTAATGTGTGTGCATCATATGATGTCAAAGAACGGTTGCTGAATGCACTAAATGATTTGGTGAATGCATGTGTTTTGACTGATTGCCAAAAAAGAATAAAAAGGTTAATATCTGCCTAAAATATAGGCCAGCTGATGTATAGGTCTACCCTTAATAGGCATCTCACCAAAGATAACAAAGCAAATAGATATGATTTTTGCAGCTCTTATTAAAAAGAGAACCATTTCTTCCTTTATATCTTCTTTTTTATCAATTTTTTGCAAAGTAGTTTTTTTGTCTTATGATATCATACCTAATATATTTATACTAAAGGTTCTAAAACTTAACTTTCAGGTTTCAGAATCTGACTTTTAGATAAGATCATAAGTATGTCACATAATCAGTAATGAGGAGATGCCCTTTATTAAATGTGTTTACGTCTCATAATGAAGAAAAATGGCATTTAATTTTGGCCAGTGTTAATTTTAAATTAGAGTCACTTTCATATTTAACAGTCAAGGGTAATAAGAACTCTACTTTAATATAAAACTTTAACATTAACTTTATTAATTGGATTGGTTTGGCATGTCTTCACATATAAAGAATGTATCTGTATGCATAGGAGTGAGAAAAAAAAGGATGAATAAAAAATGAGTTTAAGCGCAAAAAGAAAATGTATCAAAATAACTGAAGCAAACATAACTGATGTGCAATGAAAGCTGCAAAATAATCTTTGAAAAATTCTTCAGTAAATGTGCATCTCACTCTTCAGTACATCTTTGCAAAAAGAAGATGTTTTCTAGTGTTACACTAATCAAGTACTTCTCAATTTTAATGTGATGTGATTTGAGGATTGATTATTTGTCTTCTTTGTGTTCAAGTTATTCATCCAAGGACAAAAGTGACAGAAAGAGCTGCTGTATCTCTTCATTAATTGAGCACTTTACCATAAATCTTAAAATCATCAGTGATAAATATCTAACCATTGCTCTAATGTCCAATTGTTGGTAGACCCTTAGCTGAGAGTTCCTCCAAAATAGGACAGGGACAGCACTACCATTTGTTCTAGATTCAGATATAAGTTTGGGCTTAGGAAAATGTAATTATAGAACTTTAACTTCTCATTTACTGTACAGAAATACAGAACACTTTGTGCGTGACTGTTCAACACAGAAGGTATCAATCTCTAATCTTATCCAGCACATTTAAAAAGGTGGATTCATCAACAGAGCATCATAGAAAAAGGCATTATAAATAAATAAAACAATAAAACACACCAGTGTCATCTCATTAAAATTGAAGAGATAAGCTTTACGATTAATGATTAATAATGCTTAATGATGTTTTATGTGCTTATAATCTCTGAGTCTGTACTTGAGAGACTTTTTTTAACATAGAATCTATAATTTTTCACAAAATCTGAAAGTCCCTTTGACTTCTTTCACATAGAGCTTACACATCGATTGTGCAACAGGTTTACAAGAGACTAAAGTTAGCTTCAGGAAGACCATAAGATTACAACTCTGGAAAATTATAACGTCTAAACAATTGCTCTACAAGAAAAGGCATGGCATAAAAACGATTTACTGTAGAGAGCCCTTGGCTGCTCCCCACGGACAGAAATATGCACTGCTGATAAACTGCTTTGCTGTGTCTCAATTGCAAACAATCCAACATTTGTCTTCCTGCTACAAAAAAAATATATAGTATTTTCTTTATCAGCAACTTGTCAGCCAAGATCATTTAAAGAACGGAGGAAGCGATTATTGCGAATCAGTTAGAAAGGATTGTGCTGTGTGTTTGTCAAAGAAAAGATCCTCTACTTCCAGGACCATTGAAAAAAATCAGTCAAATGTTCAATTAAATCAAAGGGGAACAAAAGCAATTCAATATAAAAGCAAGACAATCTGAGATAAAGTTCCTTCACCCTGATCAAAAAAGTCCATTATCTATGTTTTCTATCCTAAATAGTGCTATAATGCCCTTTTATCAACTCTACACATCATGTCTTACTTCACCTTTCTCTCCTTCTTTTATATTTTTTTAAATTTACTCTTTGGAATCATGTTTGGCTGTTTCTCATCACCACAATGATAACAAACCTATAAATTAATATATCATTTAACTTCCCTTTGGATCAATAAATCTAATCCAAAATGTTCTAATTTTTATTTGGAACAGTTTTTCTTTTTTTTATTTAAATTTATTTGAATTAATCCCTAAAATGTTTTAAAGTGCAACTTTTATGCAACCATGTACCATGGCTGCCCGAACCACATTATACTCCCTTGATGATTCCTAAATAAAGACATTCTTCGGTGCAAAACATCCATTCTACCGACATGTATAGGACCAACAATTAAAAGGGTTGTTAAAATATTGACTTTTATCAGTAAGTAAAAAGTATTTTTTATTCATTCAAACAATCTCTGGTAAAAGAGGACAAATAACAGTTACTACATCACTACAGAGGGTTATTAACAAAGTAAATTTTTGATGAAAGTATAGAACTTTACCAACAGCTCACTGCTAATGTGTTTAGCTGTGTCTTTCTTCTATATGGAGCCACTATTGGATGGAGACACTTTTTTTGTGGCTGCCTCCTCTCCTCTCAAATATAACCCAGTCCCAGCTGGTAGCCACACCAAGCCTGCTTCTGTTGGAGGTTTCTTCCAACTAAAAGGAAACCATTCCTCTCCCCTGCTGCCACTTCCTTGTTCAGAATAGGGAAGTTTTGCAAAGTTGACAAATAAATAAATCTTTAATAGCTTTTTTATCCATAACTTAATGATCTCCTGGATTTGATTGCACCGTATCATAATTTGAATTGAACTAATATGAATTCAACCCAAACCAAACTGGACTTAGTAAAACGTGATACGGATTGGACCTGTTTGCCTTGCAAAGTCCCTTCAGATGGTGTTCATCCCAGATCATAGCATAGGTAAACTGATTCAACCTGAACTGTTAACCTGGCTTCACTTGCATTGTGAAAATGATCTGCCATTTTCAAATGTCTAAAAATGTTTTGCCATGGAAAAAAAATCCCTTGCACATGCTGACAGTTATAATCCAAAACAAAGGACCAATATTTTCCAACATCCATCATAATGACATAGAGGAACTGGTTGCAGCTCAGTTAAAAACAACCACATCTTAACTCTAAAAGTGTTTTTTTTTTGTTTGTTTGTTTTTTCTAAATCTCACTGTTTCTACCAGCACAAGGACATTCTGCATTTAAGGTCTCCAATCAGAACAAGCTGCCCTAGTTGGATTTGCACAGATTTGCTAATTAAACGAAACCACAGGAGGATGCAAAGAAGCGAACAGGTCTGCTTGTGTGAGAACGACTTAGAGAGAGAGGAAGAGGGCAGCTTTAAGCAACAGAAAGGAGAATAAAAGCTCAGTGACTTGCTGCTAGATCATAATGCATCACAGAGAGCTTCACCACATTATGAAAGTGCCTTTATTTGTGCTGAGCTCCTTGATCTCACCACGCCTCTGTTCACTATAGAGCTCTGTCATTAAGGATCAGTGGATGCTGACTAAAGCACACAAACAAAAGGCATCCATCAAAGGTGAGGCAGGAGGCATTCTCAATAGATCACAAAAAATTCACATGATGTCACCTGTATAACCCTGAAACCATGAAATATTTACAGCAATCGCATGAAAATCACTAATCTGGATCAGATGCAACCAGAAAAGGAGAGAGGAGATGACTTACAGCAGTAAGGGAAAAAACAACAAGACGAATCCTCCAGCTCGGTTTGCTCTATTTTTCTCCTTCCTGTCTGTCTGCCTCTTCTCCTGCCGCTTCTCTCCCTGTTCTTCTCACCACAGCAAGATGCTGCCTGGACCATTGCTCGTTGTCATGGGAACTTTGAGGGGGGTGGGGGCGCTTACGTGAACAGGCCTTTCTGTTCTCTGATTGGCTGGATGCAGTGAAGTAAGGAGGAAGAGACAAGGGGGAGAGGAAGGGGGGCTGTCAAGACGCCCACCAGCTCACAGATTGGAGGAATCCTCAGCAAGGCAGCCCTGCAAGCACACACAGACACAAAGGGTGTCCTCCTAAGGTGGGGCGTCTTCACTAGACACTGACTGACTTAAAAACATCTGGCTTAGAAGGATATCCATTTTATTCAGGTAGTAGAATCATTTCCTTTCATCTGCTTTGCTGGTGTCCCACATAATAAAATAATATGATCTGTTAATCTATCATACATCCTCCTACACAGGCTGCAGACATCCACTAAAACCAAACTGGAAGTAAAACACAGACAAAGACACAAGTGCTGGAAAAATGACTCAAACATGAATCACTGAGAAACATTTCTGCTCCTGGATACACACAGGAGACCCAGGAGAGGTTCTTAAACCACAGTAAAACTTGCTATGTTTTTATATAATGAGATTTTAATACAAATACAATAGTTTATGCACTACAATTTAATAATGATAAGATATTAACCGAAGACGGGTTACAGCTTCACTGAGCAACAGAGATCATCATAGCTCTAAAATAAGAAACCATTCATGACAAAGTGTCCAAGATGCAGTCAAATCCAATTTTTGAGCTCTTAAACTGGTTTCCATTTCAGCAGATTTTGTCATTTTGACAGTTTCATTCAGCTTTGCAAATATCGAGTCATTGTCTGTATATGTGGATCCATCTATGATCTCACAGATTAATGTTAAAATGCAAGTTAAACCTGTTCTGACAAACTGATACAAATCTCCTTATGTTAGTATCAGGATCAGTAGCAAAAACAAATTTTAGTTCAGACTTTTCACTATGATTAAGATTGAAAATTTTCTGCATTTCTATCTGGGAACAAACAATTTCATTCTTGAATTCTTGTCAATGTTTTGTACTATAACAAGAATAATTATTGGATAGTGGAATTTCTTTAAGATTAAACTGAATATTACTATAATCTAAGGGAATCAATATGACCCACCCTTATATCAGGGTGTAAATTGAATCCACTGAGGTGACATTTGCTGCAATTTACTTCCTGGAAATAAAACAGAACTAATTCAACATGCATCTAAAACACAGCTCAACCATTACGCTCTCAAACCAGTCAGAGATGTACATTATGCAGACATTTTGCCTCTAATGCCACAACTGGGCAGGGAGCTTTATTAATAAAATATGCTTTGCTGTCTCCAAAGCCGCTTTTCTCCAAACATGGAGGCTGTAAAGGTGTTTTTCCTTTGTATAAGGAAGCTGGTTTATACAATCATTTATAATTAGACACAAAAAAATCCTCTTCCCAATTTTTGCTTTTAAAATTTTTATATTATTGACTGCACGGGGGAACAGGTTGTAACACTGCTGCTGTGTAGTAAGAAGGTTCTGGGTTCGATTCCTGTCCCAGGGTCTTTCTGCATGTATTTTGCATGTTCTCCCCGTGCATGCTTGGATTCTCTCTGTGAAATAATAGTTCATTTCTCCTTCATAGCGAAAACATGGTCTGTCAGAATTCCAGTAATCAAAAGAAGTCCTGACTGATGTTCAATGGTGATTTGAAATTAAACAGTTAAATCAAAGCACTAAACTGAGGATGTTTGATCCCAACTCACTCTCTTCTCCTTTATCTCAGAGAGAATGATCAATAGGTGGCAGAGACAATGAGAAGCAATTATGCTAATAGATGATCTCGTCATGTTTATGGTCGGCCATTGGGAGCCAGTCTCGGGCCAGTGAGCAGTGAGCTGCAGAGGAGCAGAAAGGATGCCAGTGCTAGAGGGATGGTTCTCATTCCTCATGAAACTGATCTTTTTATCAACTAAGATAAATATTTCTGGTAAATGAAAGAAAAAAAGTTAGATTTTTAAGAAAACTTTTCTGAGAATGAGACACTTGGTGAAGAAGGAGCAAATCACGTTAAGTGGTTCGATGTTAGTGTAACACACTATTGTTTTGCCATATTTTGTGTTGATTGATAATCTATATAATTTCTGTATGTGGTTGAGCAGTTTTGAGTCTTGCCAAATCAGTAGCTATACTAGTGATGTAGTCCCAATTAAGGCCACTGGAGTGCGCATTGCATCCGTGCTGTTCCTGCAGGGTTAGAGCCTTCTTTGCACAGACTGGCTTGAGAGACAGCACATCACTTCATCATTTAATCCAAACAAAATTTAATCTGGCGACAGGCTGTATGCCTACAGCCTGTAACATTAGCAAAAAGCAGTAATAAGATTTACTTTGGGTTTAAAACTATCTTATATAAATAAATGAATTATAAGTTTTAAGGTGGCAAGAAAAAAATAGCAAAAAAAAAAAAGAAGTGGGTTGTAGAAACTGTCAAACATTGTTAGCTAAGTTGATGCAATAGTTAACAGAAATGTCCT
>JAUZNJ010019111.1:0-17274 GCA_034780135.1 Jordanella pulchra | reverse complement strand
CCAACATTTCTATAAATCCTTTGTTTTTATTGGTCTTCAGTAATATTCTAATTTTCTGATATGATGAATTTGAGATTATTTAAATTCTAACCTTAAAATAATTTTTGCTCACTTCTACTCTTTTACAAGATAATGTCCTTCGGAACACCAAACAGGTAAAGTCTCTATCCATCGTCCGCCACAAAGTGTCATGCTGCATTCAAACTGTCCCCTCTGTGATTTTGAAATGTACCAGATTTCCACTATGATGCACTCTTGCTGTGTCTGGCAACCTCTCTGGCTTATCAGGTCTTCTGAATGATCTCTTTTGCTCCATCAACCATCAGTAATAGAGGTGTAGGACTAACATTGTATGACACAAGTTTATATCTTTTATTTCTATTATTGCTGCTCTCCTAAATAGCAGAAGCTCAGTTTTGCTTTTTAACTCCAAACGCAAACAAACAAAAAAAAACTTTAAAAAGATGCAAACGGTGCAATAACACTGGAAATTTGTAATTTTTTTTAGAATGTTTTATGTAAAATGGGAGAACTGCTGTGAAGCTTTCAAATAATAAACTCCCTAAACCACAGCAATAGTACTGAAAGGGACTTTTTTGACTGAAAGCTCACTTTTTTCTCTCTTGTCCGGGTCTCATTAGGAAAACCTCCCCTCTGTCAGGCCTGCATCACTCAAAAATCTTTTAGCATGCTCTGCCAATCAGCATCAACCAGCCAGTTTCATGACCCACCCAAGCCCCGCCCCTGCTTCATAGACCCCCTAAGAAGCTTAACCTCACTGGAAGTAATGGAATTTTTTGTGTTATCCAATCGCAGCCCTTCTGTCTCGCTGGTTTCTTCAATGCACAGAGACTCAAATCTTAATGGGGATTTCTCATAGAGACTCACAGGTAGCGTCCTGTTGCTCCAGAGTGAAGGGGAACTCATGTCCAAGAGTGGGCTCAATAGGTGATTAATGCGCAGCATACTTATGAAATCAAGTGCATTTTAGTGCACATTTATAATGCCGTTTAATAAGAAACATGTATGAAGTCTAAAAATGCATATTTGACCAATAATTTTACGAAATTTACAGAGGAGGTATAGCCTCCCTTGTGTTCATTGAGAATTTGCCACTGTTGTACAGAAAAGCCATGAATTGTTGGTTGCTGGGGTTTTTTCTCTTCACTATGATGCACTTCTTTCTGGTCTATAACATGAGACCGTAAGAAATCATATTGAGAATAAAAAAAAATATGAACAACCTTCAGGGGTTTAAATGTTCTGGAAGCTAAGACGTCTGCCCAAATTTCCTAACAAAATAAAAGTTTTTAGTCTTGCAAATGGTAATCATAAACAGATCCTTTCCATCTCCACTGTTTTGTAAAGACAGGATGAATGACCCCAAAGGAAAATAACATGAGGCCTGAGAGCTTATTCAGCTCTTCAATTGAGTCATTATTATAATCAGTCCACTGCTGATAATTTAGACAAATAACTAATATGATGTCATATAGAGAAACGGATAACCAAAACCAACTTTTAATTTGCTCAAAGTGTCATGACTGACTACATCTCCAAAACTTGAATTGTCATCAGAGGAAGTGGAAGAGCTTTCGATTCCTTGGGAAAATCCACATATAAATATGTGGAAGTGATTCATTTTTACCCTCAATCTGCTATCGCCTCAATGGAGTATCATAGCAGTTAGTTTAGCTTATGTCTCCAGAGCTGGACTGGGTGTGAGTGTGTATATGAGTGTGTGTGAATGGCATGGGCAAGAAGTGATGGGAGAAATTGAACTGTCTGGCAGTATTATAGCAGCTATCAAACCCTGCTGCTGTAGCAAGTCCTCATAATCAGAGTCGGGGAGGCAAATTGACTGCTGAATAGATTGTGGAAATGCACTGTCAAAACTGAATAGAATCCTCGCTGGAAGCGTGTGACATTGCAATTTTTTTTGCTTGTGCAAATTATTCACTTGTAACGAGGGGACTGACCTTTGACACTGCAGGGGTGTGTCATTTATTCACACTAATGCCCTCTATCTTTGTCAGAATATGTGGTTATAACAAAAAGAATTGGAGAGGGAAAAAGGGGCAATGGGATAAATCCATTACCTCATTTGACACTAGCCACGGTGGGAGATTCTGTGATTAAAACAAATCTGCTATAACAATTGAAAGTTAGCTCATGTCTTACGTTGAGGATTCAGAACAAGTGTGCCCTGCGGCATGAAATCAGTATGAAATCAGTGCTAGCACCCCTGAGGCTTCTGCTTTAATTAAATCACTTACCTCTATGCCAACTTAAGGATCCACATATGTTCATGCTAATATGCAGCACCTATATAAAAGCAGGGCTGATGAAACCTGACATCAGCTAAAATGACTTAAATGAGTTTATGGTCCGGAACACTGCTCACCCTGCTAAAGTGGGTTATACTAATGTATATAGATATTCCTTATCTATTGGTTTCATCCAGATCCTGTCAGATGTTTTTATGCTACAAAACGTTATTTGGGTCCAAAGAGTGTGCTCCACTGAGTGCTTTCATTTGGCTTCAAATACCTGACCATGCAGGCAGCTTAATGGCTGTCTTTCAATATTGAATTTGGCAGGTGAAGAATTAAAGTTCAACCTTGAATGATTTTGAGTGGTCATAATTTTCCTTGGATGACAGTTGTGGTTTCCTGTTGTGGTGGGCCCTGCTGTGTTTACAAAGGAGACTGCCTGCCACAAAACATTTGGGGTGATAAAGCTTTAACATTCTACCAGTTTAAAGTAGACCTGACAGCAAGGGTATATGAAGCCATTATGGCTTGTCTAGAGGATTTATGGCACCTTTAGAAAAAATGTAATAAGTATTCATCACTGCTACATAAATAATTTCAGTCAGAGAGAAAGCTTGTTTTTACCCACTGATGTGAACAGGTTTATGTTGGGTGGTAAATATTAACTCTTTTTATTTTTCTGATTCTATGTTCTGAACAGCATGGTATTAATAAAGTAATAGTATGGGTATTGAAATTGTGGCTAGTTGCTTCTGCTGAACTACAATGCTGCTCTTTGCTTCTGCTAAAGCAGACTATTCTTTAGTTTCTGATTGAGAACAGCAGTTGTGGTAATCAAGCATTCCTCAAACTATATTTCTGCAATTTACATGGCTATTATGGCCTTATTTAAGTGGATAAATTGCAATGCTTTTAATATTAATAAGTGATTACTTGCAAGCCAAGTTTAGGTAGCTGAAGAGTTTAAAATGGTTGCATTAGCTTGGTGAGTTCTGGTCGATGATGTAAAAAAAAGAAAAAGTCTGTCGATATGTAATGTAAACAGTAAATAAGTTGCTGGACCAAGGTTCATGTTTTTCCAATCCAAAATAATAAAAAACATGTAACTTAAACATGCTTACAGTTTCATAAAACTTGCTAGGATACCCCATGAAACTGATATATAATTATACACGATCTCAATTATACATACATATATATATCTATACATATATATATATACATATATATATATATATATATGTTCAAGAGAATCATGAACAGATCTAACACAGTTAAAATTTACATGAGAGACCATGTCTAGGCCAATGAAAAATTGTTTGTAACTTCCAATGGCCTTTTTTGTGTGCGCTATAGTGATCCAACAAGGGTCATTGATATACGCCTTGAATATACAGCAATAGCAGTGAATGCAATATGTTAGCATTGGTTTTTTGTCTTCTTACTGCAGCTTCCTGTGATAGATCTTTCACAAAAAACAAGGTCTAAATCTGAGAACATTGGTATAAACATATATTTCTAGACTTGGTTTTTGAAAATGCATTTCCTAAGTGTGCATGCCTGAAAGTATTGCTCAAACCAGTTTAAACAAGAACAGATGATGAAAGGATGAATTGTGCTTCACCCCATATAAAGTAGATACAGTATGACAACAAATGGCCAAGCAAATAAATCAATCACCATCATCTGGCGTTAAAAAATGCCATGGAGTCCAGCTAAAGGCATGTAACAAGATCTAATTATGCTCATCAAAAAAGGAGAGGCCTACAGAACACATTGAGTATAGCTGGCTATACAAGCAAAAAAGGAAACACAAAACCTGTTTAGACTAAAACATTTTCCCTTTAATGCCCCTAAGGCCGACTCACATGGCCCATATATATAAAAATCTACAGCAACTGGGTTTTGTCATTACCTTTCAGGGTGACAATATACCAGCTCATTGTATTAAGGAATTCAGATTGCTCCCTGCAATACATATGCCAGTCAGGAAATACAGCAGCTGGCTATGTGAAAACATAGAAGCTGATTTGCCCAGCAAAGAAAAAAGAAAGCAGCTGTTAAACTTTATGACCATTGCTTCCATGGCTGAAGGAGGCAAAGACCTTAACACTGATTTGTCTATGGTTGCCTTGAATTTTAGTTTTCTACCTTTATTGCTAACAAGGCAACTTTGCAGCTGGCTGGCTGGCTGGCTGGCTGGCTGGATGGCTGGATGGATGGATGGATGGATGGATATACTTTTGCTTTAAAATGAAAGAATTGTTTGTGATTTTATTAAACAAATATTGCATTGCAAAAATGATTTCTAGTTTTCACCCTATATGAAATGTGGAAATGTAATCTTTTTTTTCATGTCAACTGACGTGTTTGATATAATTTGAAAAATGGACAATTCGGCAGTGTGTGATTTGAACGAGGCACAATTTTGCATTTGAATGATATCCTCTATAATATTCTAACAACCATGATGAAATCTTTTTGTGGGAGGTAATATGCCAATTTTATACCTCATTTTCACTGATAGACTATGAGCCTCTCGTGTCTTCATGAGGAAGAATCTTTTTTTCACCATAGGTAGACAATAAAGTAAATCTGCTCTCTAGGATTGCACACTCTAAATGCATCCTTTATAGTTCCCTTCCATCACAAACCTCCTGTTCCTCCAACTACCCTGCTTCAATTTCAGCTCATATTTCAACCCCATCAAATGATTTCTAGTCATTTCAGTAAATATGAGACATTATGTCGCTGACAGAGGTGGCAGGAAGTATAGATCCTCCCTGGATATCATGTAATCATAAGAAAGCTCTCTGCACTGAATGTTTATGTTTGTGCTTTACTGCCTCTTTGGGCCTTTAATCACTGCTCCTTAGCGAGACCACTGATTTCTCATTACTGGCTTCTTGGAGCTACTGACAGACACATGCTGGGGACGGCGAATGACATGAGCCCCCAAAAATCTCATTACCACAAAGTCACATTTCTGGGAGAATGACACAGAACATTCACTCCTGCACCGTCTTCATTACACATCCTGCTGTGTTACTGAGAAAATGAACTGTTTGAAGACAAATGGTCTTTCCATTCTTCAACTACTCATGAGCCACATTATCAAAGTTCACAGTACCCATACCAATTCTAAATGTACAATGGAGATTCAGCTGAGAAGAACCATAACTCTGTGTAACATTCAAAGATTTTGGAGTTTTTCATATTCTGCCACATTGCAATTTAATTTGGGTTTCATTTGATAAAGTTTTAATTTAAACATCTCAAAGATGTGAATTGCATCAACTATGGCAGTTAAAAAATAGTTATGTTTATGTTTCCTCTTAAAATAGTTCGAACTCAGTTGGAGTAGATGGTGTATGAGTATTCATTTTGAGGTCTTGCCACAAAATCATTAATTGAACTTCCAAGTATATATGTTGCCCAAACATTATAACATGATAGTAATGAACACTTGAAAGTTAACGTCGCAGAAAATTAGACTATTAAATTAAATACAAAATAAAAGAGGAGCATTTTAAACAGAAAATTAAAGCTTCATAAAAGGTATGTTTATCTCAATGCATTTAGTACTTGTTTGGGCATCCATTTTTACCGAATACCACATGGTCTTCAAACCAGATGTTGGTTTGGTCCTGTTGGCTGATGCCAAAAAAACAATAGAAGGATGAAGTATCTTATTTATTGTTTTCTGGAAAAGGAGTGAGGTGACTGTCCCCATTCGAAAAAACCCTGTGGACAAAACCATGTAATGCCATCACACCCCCAAATCATCACACGGTGACTGTGAAAACTTCGGACTAGATTTAAAGCAATGTCAACTCTATAGGTCTTCAGTCTTCCCCCAGTGTCTTTTATTCTAAAAGAATGAAAAATTTGGTTCTATCTGAAAAGATGAGTTTGGAGCAGTAAGTAACAGTCAAATTCTTTACCACCTGACGCAGATTCTAAGCTTCTGAGGTTGTCTCTGATTCAGGAGTTGCTCCAGTAATTCAACATTTGCAGCCAATGTGTATCCATGTGTGCTGACTTCAGCTTAAGTTTGCTCTGATTGAAGCTCCCCAAAATTCTTGAATACATGTTGTTTAAGAATCCTGTCAAAGCTGTGGTAACCCTTTTTATTTGTGCAAGTTCTTTTTTTTTTTTTTTTGTTGCCGTCATCCTACATCCAGCTTTTTTATTTATGTGCAGTAACACAGGACTGTGTGAAAAGCCAGTTTTTTTTAACATCAACCTTTTGTGTTTTACCCTTCCTGTGGATTGCCTGTTTAACAACCGGCAAGTCAGCAGTCTTCTGAAATATTGTGTAAGCCTTAAAATGAATATGAACGGATATTTATGGATTAAAAAAAAAAAGTTACTTCAGTTACAATGGACCTCTTTGCTGCCCCTCTTTTTAATCCCCTCCATGGCCTTGACTCTTATTGTAGGTGAATGCCAAGGTCTTGGTAGGTTTGCAGTTTCTTTATACTTTTTCCAGTTTCAGAGGATATTATGACAATGCTCTAAAAGATTGTATGATGGTATTTTAAAACTTATCCTATTCCCTACGAAGTGACAATGGATCAAAATGATCAGTCTTGAAACTTAGGCATATTGACATAGTATGTATCTGTTACTGTTGTTTGTTACGTCTCTTTTAAATAAATAAATTTAAATTCAAATCCTGCTTAAAGTTTTCCATAACTCATGACTCGTGTGGTGTGTGCCTTTGTCTTCTAGGTACTGTTTGCCTTAACAAATTACAGAAGGTTGATTGTATTTACAATGCAAATGACTTCTGAAGGGCATTCCTCTGTAGAAATCAGAGTAGAAGGTGCTGCATTACATTAAAAAGCAAAATAAATATTAAAGAATTTAAAATACAAACTGCTAAAATGCAGCAACCCTTTTTTTGTTTGTTGTGTGTGAGAATTGGCAACAGTCCACTCAAAAAGAACATTAATAAAACCTTAATTGGGGCCTTTATCACAGTCTATATTAAACATGATTTTCATTTGGATGCAGAAGCATCTAATTACTGCATTCACTTGCTAGTCAGCCAACGTTTCAGTATTTCAAGTGGTCTCAATCACAAAATGACCACGTGTTTTTTTTTGCTTTTCTTTTTAAGGATGGACTTCTCAGAAAAATCCTAATCAGTATGCTGATCACAGCTACTTAAAATATTTTTTTCCTTACTTATTCTTGAGAGGTTTTGATCAAAAGCGAATGTGGGTGTCTTTTTCTTTTAATTTGGAGAAGGCTTTGACACATAATGTGGAGGTTAAACAACACAGTAACAGAAAATGATGCTTGCAAATAGATTTACTGAGGAGAATTACCAATGATATGTAGTGGTAATGAAACTTTTAGAATGTTACCTATTACTCTTTGACGATAAACAGTAATAAGCAAAGTGGTTAGTCACCTTGCAATTGGGTTCCATTTCAGCTTCCACTTGTCACATGTTAATGTGCCTTTCTCCAAGGCATTTAACCCTAAGATGCAAAGCAATTTACATAACACTGTATGAATGCTTGCTAATGGCTGGGTAAATTTGAGCTAACCTTGATTGCAAGCTGAATTATTGCAGTATTTGTGTGTTCACAAACACATGAGAATCTGCGTGTACCACTCCTGCTTCATCCATTTTGGTCCAAAACAGGTGGTGTAATCATAAGCATGTACAACCAAGCAAAAGCATCCAAGCATGAATTGTTATGTTTTTTTTTTTTGTTTTTTTTGTCACATCTTCTTTCATTTATTACAGTGATTGCCTAAACTAGACCTTTGGTAAGCAGACTTTAGATATATCCTCTTCCAATCAGCTTGAAAGGTTCTGCTGAATTTTCCTCCTTTCCGTGAACAGACTTGGTAGAAGTCCCAGATTGATAATATGTACAACTAAAGGTGCATGCTACGAATGATCAATCTCACTGGCCAAGTTGGAATTTGGCTACAGTGTATCAACGGAATTAATTCCAATCAGTATCAGGATCTGCAACTGTTACTCAAGAAATAACACAAAACTAGCAACAAGGTCTTAGGCAGTTGAGACTTGTTGATGCAAAGGCTTATTTAATGAATCCAATTTAACAGGTCATCTAGTAGAGCTGAAACTGATGTGGTGGCAACTACAAGATCAGTCTGCCTATGCAGAAGTGGAAGCCAATGTAAACAAAAATCCGAGAAAATCTAGAATAGTTTTAACCTTGGCATAGTGAAGTATGAAGTTCCCTGAGGCATTTAATGAGGAATTTTGTGACATGAATCTGGACATCAGCAGTCAGCTGTTCTAATCATCACAATCACCCCCACCTACTCCAGCGCTCTGCTCTTAATCATCCCTCATCAGATCCACCTGTTTTCCCTGCCTTTATATACCTGCCTTTATGCACTTTTTCTTATCAGCAGAACCCACTTCCTCCTTTCCTTTTAAAATAATACTGAAACAACAAGACATCTATCACTGTGTGAAATACATGTTTTATGAGTGGATGCTCAGATGTTTATTTCGTATGGAGGTCAGTGACATTTTATTTTAGAGTTCAGCTGGACTACAGGCATTCAAACACCAACCAGAAAAGTTAAGCCATTAATGTTTCACTTAAACGAGAAATTAGCTAGATGTAAGTACAGACTAAAAAGCATCTGAAACAGAAATTAAAAAGAAGTGTCATATTTTGGCAAACTATTTTCAAGAATGAATTCTAAATTGAAAATGGCTCATAAGTGAGAGACAGCTATACTTGAACATTTTTATGTTCCTCAGTCCTCAACTGATCATCCTTTACCTAATATGGTTGTTCTGATATGTAGTTGTGTAGTGCCTTACAAATCTGTCCTAAAATGGTTCCTTTATTCAGACTATGTGCCTCAGACTTTTATAACATTCCCATTTAGTTATGAACCTAAGGCTGTTGTGATCATCATTTTATCTATATACCTGTGAAAACAGGTCAATGTGTTTCTTACTAAACACTAAACACCATGATTTGTCTAGCGCACGTGTTAAACTGGATGCACTTGTTTTTTGCATTTTTGCTGTCTTCATAATTAGATGGACTAACTTATTTCACCAAGTGTTTGGCTGCATGCAAAATTATCAAATTGAAAAGAACTCTCTAGACAAAGAGGATGAGTGTTAGCATTCACCACAATGAGTGGTATCTGGATAGTGCTGGCAGTAAAGAGGGTAGGTAAAGGACCTTGTATGTTCATTTAAGTTGTAGGTAATGAGGAGACTAGAACCACCTCGTAGGAGCCGCAGGTGGGGGACAGAGTAAACAGCAAGTCCTGCTGGAGTTGCAGGACGCCCTCCAGTGAGACTTGGATAAAAAACAAAATACACTAACAGCCACAGATTCTGACAATTAATGCTTCATGTGTTCTGTATATGACACATTCAAATGTACACACCTTCATGTGTTTTCCTTTGTGTCATGGAGAACTTCAGCAGTTAAGAAGGCTTTAGTCCCAGTTTTAACTTACAAGATTAATTTGTGTTTATATGATGTATTACTTGAAGGCTGACTGTTATCGGAGCAGCATTCCAGAGACTTATCCTACCCACGGCAGAGTTCTCACCATTGACAACAGAAACGGTAAAGAAACAGGAGCTAGGGGCTTTAGTTCCAGATTCACTTGTGCAAACGCCAATAATTGTTGTGCTACTTTACATGAAAATTTTGAGTATATTAAATAACTTGATCTCAACAAAGTCAATCTCATATTGATTTTTTTCCCTGAAAATGTAAGTAATATCTAAAAATATATCCAATAAAAAAAATTAGAAGGTGAAAACCACCAAAGTTCAAATACCTGTGCCATATGAAAGCAGTTGGCTCCCCCTATAGAGACATTCCTGACATTGAGTCAAAGAAGTATCCTGCCATTCTATCCCTATTCTCCCATTCTGCAGTATTTGTTAATTCTACCTCTAACTTTATGCTCCCTCTGTTTTTTCTCATCATTGTAGCTTCGTCTGGTCTGGTCCTGTTTGGCTGTGGCGCCAGCCAGGAGAGAAATGTCAGCTGGACTGCTACCATCATCACCTTTGTTTATAGATGTTGGAGCTTGGCCTGTTTTTCAGTGTTGTCCTGTTTCTCTTACTGTGACTAACTATGTGCTCTCTTTCATCCTCTGACAGGGGAGCTGGCTCAAAGCTAATCCGCCTGGTTGTGTCTTTTCTGGACGGGTCCACCTGTGGAGCTGGCTGACAGTTACATTTTATATCGCCGCTTCTTTCTGTATCTCTGCTTTTGTCTCCTCAAGCCCCAGTCGGCCTCGGCAGATGTTCGCTCACACTGAGCTTGGTTCTACTGGAGATTTCTTCCCATTAAAAGGGACTCCACTGTCCATTCCACTGTCACTACATGCATGTCTGGTGTGAGGGATTGCTGTTGAGTAAATGCAATCAGCTGGTTTTGCTTAGATAGGAAGGGGTTAACCAATCTGAATGTGTGATCTGATTGAATTGTCTCTGTAGAGTACCTTGAGATGACATTTGTTGGGAATTGGCGCTATATGAATAAACTGAATTGAATTGCCATACTCCCAGCCCTCAGAAGTGGGAAGTTCAAGATTAGGGATCCAACTACGCAGTCTGGTTCACTGAAAGGTAATAAAACAAAACCCAGGCAAAAAGAAAAGCATGTCCTATTAAGTTGTCTTATATTGTTTTCTAGTAGAAGAAAACTGACTACAAATTTACCTAAAACAATTATTGAATATTTTATATATATTTAATTCACTAGTGATACCCTGACTTGATTATTTTTACTATCAGAATGTATTATTCATCACTTATTTTAAATACAAGCTCTGGAGTGGATTTTAGATCAGCTGCTGTTTCCATGCTTTGTAGTTCCTTTGGGCCAGTTAACTCTGAAATATCAACTATGACAAATAGCACCTAATGGAGCCAACATAAGTCGGATTGATCAATATGTAAACGTAGAATTGGAGTGACTTGTCCATATTTTCTTGCAGTAGGTTATAGGTGGACTTTTTAAAAGGGTTTTCAATGGTGGATTGCAAAAGATGGTTAGTACAGGTAATATATCTATATCAGGTTTATATCAATAAACGATCAGGATATAAACGTACCATGATACATGACTCCTCCTTCTAACCCAAATAGTCAAGTATGAACTTTGGGCTGCAGTGTAAATTGGTATAGATTCAAATTTGAAAGAATATTTGTAGAACATTTAAGCCTGAACAATGAAGGACAACAAAGTAAAACATGACTGTATTTCAAAGTGCAGGGAGATGTGTAGGAAGATGTGGGGATTGTTCTAAAATGCCAACTGTGATGTTATTTTTAATACTTTAAAGAAGTGTGAGACAAAAAATCACCAGTTTTCAAAATACATGCTTTTCAAAACTGCGTTTAAGCAACCAAAGTCCGCAATTTCCTTTTAACATCATGCCTAACCTTTTACTTTCTGACTTGGCTTTTGTTGTTCTTTCACCAATTGCGGTAAAAGGTAAGAGCAAATAAGGCTTTGAACAGCATCTTTATTCATTTGGTCTCAGAGGATGAAACTCAGTCTGAACAAGTTGACCTCTCTTTCAGTTGTGCAAGATTTGCATGTGAAAGGGAGCTTTTTATGATCCAAGTGAGTTGAAGTAAAAAGTAAGAGGGCACTTGATCTACTATCCCTTCACCATTGTTTCTTGAGACATCTGATCTCTGTTATTTACCTTAATACATAAGCACCAAAACATGAATTTCAGGAACAACTATTTAGCACACACACATTCTGTTTTTTTTAGGATTTTGCTCTACAGAAGCACATGCACACACACAGTAACACAGATCCTGTTGTGATTCAGACTTTGCTACAATAAATCTAAATACTTTTTTATAAGTCCTAAGAAATTTAGCAATAGTGTAAACTGTGCTGTGCAAATAACAGTGGGGAAATTATGTTAAAAAGAGGTGTAGTAATTGTGTAGTAAGTTAGAAGATGAAGGTAGGGGGGAAGAGGTTAACTGGGATTTGAGCTTATTCTAAGAGAGAGGCATACTGCAAATACCATGTCCCTCAGGTAATGTAATGAGGCTAATTCTCTTGCTCACTTAATTTATAATTATCTGGTTAATATTAGTGCCCTTGGTCACGCATACACAACAACACAATGTTCCCACCATTAGTGTGGTAATGCATGGATTTCCTCTTCTATTACAAACAATTCCCATAGCCCAGATCACACAAGCTACTATTATTTTTTGCACATGTATGTGCAGTGAGAATTCGGTTGTGTCGTTGTTTTGGGGAAGATGAAAGAAGTTACTGGTTCTACAAACAATGTAATGTATTACAAAAAAAAACTGAAAGAACTGCAGACATACACGTACAGCAGTAGTAGTTTTAGCAAACTAGCTGTGAAAGCTCCTTTTACTGTTGTAGTTTGTAAAACATTTAAATACAGCTTGTAAAACGGCATTAGGGTATGCAAAGTATTTTAATAATCTAATTAATCTGATTTGTCACTGAAGATGTACGTGTTTTATACTTTATAATAATGCAATTATTTTACTATGGTCATTATTATACTTTATAATAATGACCATAGTAAAATAATTGCATTGGCTGCTTTCACTTTTTGTCAGTCTATAACATATGGTCTACTGGTTGTGCTTCTAAACAGCATATAATAGGTGGTTTTAAGTTTGTCAATTTAACATTAGTATGACACTCAGAAACATATGACAAGCCACGTTATTGAGATATGACAAAAGACCTGAAAATATAATGATTATCAGTGATATTCAAAAGATTGTAGTTAGGTTTATCTACTTAGATTCTTGTTTAGGAGCAAATGATGAAGTTGTACATGTTTGAGACATTGCTGAAACATCATAGAGCAGTAGTGTTTTTTAAACATATTTACTTTGCATTGGAGCAGCATATTAGTGTTTTCTAACAGGAACTCTAGTTTGACTAAATCAAGTAATTTAAAGAAAGGTGAGCAGACAAACAACTATGTCATTGATATGGAGTATGGTGTGGATAAACTTGAGTGGCTTGCGCAATTTCATGACCTCAGCCTGACAGACCACCTTTGAGAAGAATGGAGTGGAGATTAAGTGACAGGCATCCTCATCCAAAATCAGTGTGTGACCTCACAAACTTACTTCTGGAAGATTCGCATTTCTAAACCTTGTGGACAGTCTTCACAGAAGAGTTTAAGCTGTTTTACCTGTAGAGGGTAGAATGATGTCATGTTGAATCCCTATGGATTAGTAATGGGATGTTACTAAAGGTTATATGTGAAACAAGGCAGGCTAGTGAAAAGTTTGGGTAATATAGTGTATTTTTACATGCAGGTTCTTACCGAGTTGCAGGTCTCTTATGACTATACCGAGTGGTTTCACCCTGGAGGTGTACTCTTCTTTCTTTCCTTTGATTCCCTGTGGCATCACCCTCCTCTTCATTAGCCTTTCTTTTAGTAATGAAAACAGCCAGGACATCTCCTAACAAACTGTCCTGCCGCTTTGGCAAGCAGTCAATTGACCACACGATATCAGGCTTGCATTAAAAGACATCCTCTTCGAAAGGGATGCACAAGCAGTATGGAAGGCTAGGACGGACGGAAAAACAGGACTTTATTGATCTCATAACAATTCATTCATTCACATCAGCTCTTGCAAACAACAAGATTTACAAAAGAAGGAAAAAGTGCATCCATATTTGTATGTATATACAGTGAATATGAAAAAAAAAATGAATAGAGATTTAAGGTGTCTTATATACAGTATGGTCATGTTATGTACGCAAGTAGTGTGGTCTCTTCCGGAGCTGGAAAATCCAAGGGTTCTGATGATGAGAGTTAGATTAGCGGATTAGTTGACCATAAATGGTATTTGAGCTAACCTTGAAATAAACTAAAAGGTCTTACTGTAGACTGTGTTAAGGTGTAACAGTGAGGAGGGCAAATACATTTGTGAAGGACAAGACCAATGGCTTTACAAATGCATGAAGTGGATAATAAATGGTGTCCTGGCATTGCTTGTTTGGTTAGAAAAAGACAGTGATGGCAAGCATCTGAGGGTAGAAAGGCAGAGTAGTATGACCGAAGGATGAAGATGAATCCAAGGGAGGAATGAGGGGTATTCTTAGAGGGAACACATAGGAATGTACTTTGTCAGATAAGGATAAACCAATCACCTGGGTTCCAAGGAAACACATGGCGAAATGGCAAAATGGTGAAGGATTTTGTCCTGGGAGGATGTGAGTGCAGCATCTGATTTTTCTGGCATCTCCCTAAGGGTTTTAGCCCCTGATGCTCCTCCTGATGACTTCTAAAACAGTTCAACAGTGCAGCCATGCCTGCTTGAAGCCACTCTGTGGATGGAAAATTGAAAACATGAACACAAAATACACGCAGCTCTATGATTCAAATACAGAAGGCTTGTTTGCCTAGTTGTGTTTCTCTCCTAAATAAAGAATAGAGAGTACCACTGGATCAGCACTTCTCTGTTCTTTTTGTGTGCCTGCTTCCGTCTTTCCAAACCCAATTCAGTCAGGGGAAAATGGCTGTTACACTGAGACTGGTTAATCTGTAGGTTTCTTCGTGTTAAAACTTAGTTTTCCTCTCCACTGCCACTAAATGCTCCTCAAGGAGTGATTCCTGCAAGTCAGTGGCTTTACCTGTTGGGTTTCTTTAGATAGAAAACCTTCTGTAAAATCTGTCTCTGATTGTACTGAATTGTCTTTGTAAAGTAACTTAAAATCATTTGTTGTGATTATGCGCTATATAAATAACGTGAATTAAATTGAGCACATTTGCATTGTGATATGTTGATCTGAACATTTTCAACATATTTTTCCTTTACAACGTTACATCATCAGCCTCTGTAGCTTATTTAATCATTTAAAGCCAAATGTATCATATTTGATACATGAATTTCTGAGACCTCTGAATCATCAGTGGGATATTTTTACTCTTGAGAACCCGACTTAATAAATCAGAAATATGTAGGGAACAGAAAATGTATAAAAGATTATACGGAAATGCCTAATGTATCAAAATTTATGCAAATAATGATCAAATTTAACTTATATAAAATTTATGGTTTTTTTTTAGAATTTTTCATAGACAACTCCTATATTAAAAAATCAGAATTTTCTGTGAATTATTTCATGGTTCGGGCTTTAAAGGGTTAAGGACCACTCTCATTACTCAAGAGCCATCGAAATTACCTGACCTGCTCGCACAATAGTCTAATGGTGTTATTCATAAAATATGGAAGTATCATATGTATATTGAGTGATTAAGTGAGTGAATTTTGATGATACGCGTAACAGCCCTTCTTCCCCAAAAATGGTAACCAGGGCACCATAACCTGTGAGAAAACTAGCACTAGTGACAGTTTCCATTTATGACAATATGTCAGCACTGCATGGTTAGGGCTATGCACTGTTTCTTTTATTACTTTCAACATTGTTATTTATTGTTTCAGGCATTTTTTGAAAGGTTGGGACATTTGATGCCTGCAAATTTGGCTGCCATCTCTTGCAGCAGAACAGCGTTGCAAATATGAACAATCAAGATTCGATGTTCTGTGTGTGTTTCATTTTAGACACTTTTTTCTCCTATTCAGTTCCTGGTTTTAACAGTCCCAGAGAGGTCAAAAAACACTTGATTTTAAAACCGATTTAATGGAATATGACACAGCAGTTTTTAATATAGCCTGAGGTGATGTCGGCTTTTTGATTTTTCATTAGAAATGAATACGCTAACCTTGCCTATGATTGGAACTGGGGGAATTCTGTGAAGGACTGCAGATGGAAATTGGAGAGGAAACAAGCAGGTGGCTGAATCTCTTGCTACATTCTCAGCATCAATCTTCCAGTGTCTCGCCCTAATTAGGCTGTATTTACATACCACACCTGCTAAAATAGTGTTGTTGTTATTCTAAGATCTTCTTGTTTGTGCAAGCAATCCTTTTACTGTGGAGATACTTCAGGTTTTGATTAATCTTGCAATTATGAACTCTAAGATGTCCGGACATTTTTGTAAAGTATATTTTTATTGAAAGAGACTTGTTTTAGTTATTTATACTTTTTTAATTTTTGTGCCATTTTCATTTATGTCAACATTTTATTGATTCAAATTTATTACTCTTTAATTTAAAAATAACAATAATGGTAATACTAATATATATAGATATATATAGATATATATATATATATATCTATATATATATATATATAGATATATATA
This sequence comes from Jordanella pulchra, assembly GCA_034780135.1. Lineage (NCBI taxonomy): Eukaryota > Metazoa > Chordata > Actinopteri > Cyprinodontiformes > Cyprinodontidae > Jordanella > Jordanella pulchra. The sequence goes on along the minus strand of JAUZNJ010019111.1, from coordinate 770 downwards.
TATAGATATCTTGTGCCTTAGTTTGTGGGACAGACAATGACATTGCTTCTCTCCATTGGAGAGATTTAATGTAGGCCAGAAGTTAGATTGTTAGAATGTTTGCCTTGGGTCAATCTTTGTCCTAGCTTTTCAATCTGTGCTTTTCTTCAAAAAGATGTTGAGGTCAACAACTTTAACAAAGGAGGCCCAAAAGTTACATTATCATATTCTGCCGAGTGCTTTATTAAATGTCTATGGCATCCATCTCACCACAAGCACTGAATGTCATTTTAACCATTTAAATTTTAGGAAGCGGAAGCTCTCTCTGAACTCTTATGTTGTCAGTTCATGGCTTCTAAAGGCGTACCTGATTCTGCACAATTCTGAAGCATGAGGGAGAAGAACAGGCTTTGTCATGGTGGGTTTCAGAGCTCTAACCCACATGCAGAACACCACACGGGACTACGGGAAAAAGTTCAACAGTTTATTAAATCTGATATTGAAATACAAGTCCAATGTTCTGGTTCCGGTTCTGGTTCCGGTTCGGGTCCAAGGAGTGTTTACAGATCCTCTGTAACGGAAGGTTCGGTTAACCAGGGAGACTGAAAGGAATGTCAATGGTTCTGATTCGGTTGGTACCTGGAGTGGTTCTGAATAATACAGGGAGGTTGCACCAGAGGGGATCCGGACAGAGCGGTCACAGCAGAGTACGGTCGGCTGCAGCGTCCTGCTTCGACTAGCGGGTTCCAGGTCAGGTTGATCTCCAGCTCTGCACTAGAGCAACAGGGGTA
>JAUZNJ010019100.1:0-17275 GCA_034780135.1 Jordanella pulchra | reverse complement strand
CCTGGGTCGCCCGCGTCGAGGACTAAGGCCTCCATACATGGGTCGTGCACGCTAACCACTGCGCCACCTGCACGCCCTACTTTTATCATCTTTTACACAAAATAATTGACGTTTTAATGTGTTGCTGGTTTCTGCAGTAGTAAGATTATTTCAATTCTAGTTCTGGAACCTCAGCTGTTCATGGAGGTGTTACAAACTTTAACCTTCTAATCTAAAGTCCTTTGGTGTTGAAATAAACTTCCAATTTTGATAAGAGATAAAACAAAGATGTGTAAACACAAAGACTCAACCAGCTGTGCATCTAACCTTCACTGCATGTTCTTCCATCCTCCATTTGATCCATTTTATGTTTCTGTATTTGTTTCTAATTTTTTATCGCACTGCTTTTCCTAACCCAGTTCATAACCCTCAAACATTTTCTTTTTATTTAATATAACAACAGTAGAGCACATTTGTTAAGTGGAAGGTAAAGATGTTTTTAAACATTTATTACACATAAAAGGTGAAGCATGTTTTGTAATTAAGCCACTTCCCACCAAATTAGTTCTTAGCTCTTGCTTTGTCTTTTCCAGGTACGTCTCTACCAGCTTTGTAAATTTAGACTGACATGGATGGAAAACAGCTTTTTTTTCATAGCAGATCCCCAATTATTGTTTGTCTGGGTCAGTCTAACACATATATATGCTTTGATATGAACCCTTTCATGGTTTGTCTGGCTGGATGTTTAGGGCTGTTCTACTCAAGTCTCAAGTCTCCTGCATTCCTGAACAGGTTTTCCTCTGGTATCTTTGTGTTCCTCACAGCTCTGTTGGCTTTTTTGACTTTGCTAAAATGGGGTATCTACCCATCAAGATGCTGGTTCTACCATGTTTTATTCTCTAACCCACACGGCCTTCTGTTTGTTTACACTGTGGGTAAACCTCCACATAGGCTATTAGTGGTTAGCAAAGTGCTAAAGCAAGTTGATTAAACTAGATTCTCTCTTGGGAGGTTTAGAGTAAAGGGGGTTGAATACACTTATGCTACATTTTAAGACTTTAAGAAGAAAAGTGTCATTACTTTCCTTCAGCTTTATGTTGATCTAAACAAGGAATAAAAAAACAGTTAAGTTTGTGGTTAATAAGAGGGGATCTGAAGGCACCAATGGTCCAATAAAGATTAACTTCCTTAATTACTAACCAGAGACTTCAGCTTGCAGATACATCAAACGCTAGAATAAGTGTGGAGACAGTTTATTAATCAATACTTTTTATTGCTTAGAAAAAAAGAAGGATCTTAGAACAAATATTCAGTCTCTTAATCTGTTATTACAAAACTGACATTTTCTTCATTTACAACTTGTCATTTTGACAGCAGCATTTCTTCATTTCTCGATATGCTATTAATGTATCACAGGAAAGCAGACACCTTAACATTGTTATCTTTAAGTATGGGATTTGCAGTTAATTAGGATTTAGCCGAGATTAGAATGAGGAGAGAAACACTACAGGAAGTAGATGTTTGGTTTCTAGATAAGGATCCATGATGTTTGGATCATGGTCCCCGATATCACCAAGTTGTGATTCCTACTAAAGCTGCGATCTTTTCCACTGTGCTAATAGCCTATTTTCATAAACTAAAGATCTGATAACTACTCAATTTGGTAAAATGTGCTTCAACTGATATTCTGAAGTCTTGCAGTCTAAAAAACCATTTCTGAACAGAAATAAGAGCATAAAACATCTGAGAACCTAAATAGAAATAGATTAGAATAGAAAAGCTGATTTGAAAATTCTCTTCAATCTATATGCAGGATACTAAACAAATATATACCGTTTATATTGCACTTAATGAATCACTGCTATGAAGTTGCTTTTCCTACACTTCTTTTATACTTTTGCTTTCTTCTCCCTTCTTAAAACTGAAGGACATTCTTTTTTTGTAACGGAGGTTTAAAAAAATATAGCCGTCAAACCAAATGGATTAAAATACATAAACACATTTAAAATAAGCGAATATTGGTTTAAAAAAAAAGCAATAGTTTGAAACAAGAGGAGAAGTCAGCGAGTCTCTGCCCCTTTGACCCGATCCAGGATAAAGCAGAACTATAACTTATAACTTGCATGCATTAAATATCGTGTCTGTTTGTTTAGCTGCATATAGTTTGAAGAGGACGAGCAAATCTCTGTATTATTTAACTATACATTACACAACATCCCAACTTATGGGAACTGCTGTACATAAAGTCCTTATAGGTTTTTATAAGAGTTTAGAAACTCTGGCAGGAACCAAAATGTTAAATTTAAGTTAACTTTTAGAAGACCTGTTAATTTGTTCAATTAAAACAATTAAACTCAACCAACTAATCCAAAAATCTCAGCCCATCATGTGAACATGCATGTAGATCGTTCAGAGCCGGTCGGAGAGCACCATGGCCACGCCCACAGCAGAGTCTGCGTTCTGTCCGTAAACCACCTCCAGAGGAAAAACCTTCTCCACCTCCTGCCTGAGCACCTCGTTGCGAGCGAGGGCGCTCCCGCTCCCCAGGATCCGACTGACCCCCGCCTGCTGCAAGCGCTCCAAAGGCATCATGGAGATGATGTTGCCGACGATGCCACGGCACAGCGCTCTGAACACGTGACCCAGGGAAAGGTTGGAGGCGGAGATGTTGGAGACCTGACCCAGGCAGAGGGGGCTGTGTCTTTCTCCCAGGATGGTGGGGGTCACCGTCAGGTCGCTGGTCTCCTGGTTCAGCGCACAGCCAATCAGCTTCTCATACATACATGAGTCGTTGAGCTCTGCACCTGTCAGGGTTTAAAAGAAGCAGAAGGTCATCCTGGGGGGGGAGGGGTTACACACACAGTGCAGAAGATGTTAGAAAATTGTCACTTCTGTAATTATTTTATCCGTTTAGAAACAACAGAGAAACCCTGCTTGACTGTAGAGCTGTGAAACACCAACATTTCTTTCTCTAGTTTTAAGATTAATAAATAACATCAGAAAAACTTTCAATAACTTACCATAAATAAGTGATTTAGTCAACATTCGAACAGAAAAGCTAAGCTTTTTCAGCTCAGAGTTCATCTTAAAGGATTCTGAGTTGTGCAGAAAATATAGAAATAGAAAAGTAGGAGACTATGATCAGAGAGAAATCTTTTTTTATTTTACAATAAAAAACAACATGTAGTAAAGGTAGTTCCACATCACACTCATGCAGGAATAAAGTGTGGTTATGGATAGCTCTTAATATAAAGAATAGAATATGCCTTCAGGTATTTATAAGCTTTAAGAAAAACCGGCCATATAATTACAACTCATTAAAGTCATCATACTGTCATTAATGACAATAACCAGCACATCACTGCCCAGATAAAAACATTTCTACCCATAATGTCTCCTTTAGTGCAAATTCCGGTAAAATCTAAACGCAGACTTGCTCTTTATTAACCAGACTTTCAGATTTAACTTTATTTTCTATTAAAAATGGATCCTTAGTACCTTTTCTTCCTTAACCTCTGAGTTTAAGTTAACAACAATGATAATGACAATGTGTAGGAACACAAGCAATTATAATCTCACCTAAGCTCTGCTTAATCCATTAGATGGCAAGTTTATGGCACAACAGGCCACTTAAATCGATATCTGAGGGTTAATCACAGAAAACACGCTAACAGAGCAAAGAGCAGAAACTCTGAGGAAGAGTGGCTAAAAAAATGTTAAAAAATAAACTGTTCCAGCAGGACAATGACTCTCGGCATACAGCCAAAGAAACAATGCGATCCTTTCCGTAAACGGTCGAAATCTTGACAGCTGTTCTTCATTGAGGCCCTACATTCATTTTTACTGAGCTTGAGCTCTGTGGCAAAAAAAGGAGGAGAGAAATCTTGTCTGTAGATGTGGAAAGCTGTTAGATACACACAAAAAGACCAGAAGACAAAGACTTGCTCCATAACAGGTTCCATAAAGTATCATACTGACTCAGCAGGGAGGATTACATACCGAGCAGGTCGACAACTATAAAATGTTGAAATCATTTTGTACTTTTCCCACATTGAATTACTTGGCCTTGATCTTTCACACGTGTGGATAAAACTGTCAGTAGCTCTTTTAATAACAGAGAAACCAACAATGGTCACAGAAATAACTTCAATCTCACTGAATAAAAATTCTACAAAAACGAACAATTGAATGTCAGACATTGCTTTTAGCAAAATTATTTTTAAAAATAAACTCATTGAACAGGCTTGGATAAAAATGATGGCGCCCTTTCACTCATATTTTTCTCACAACCTTTAGAGGAAGTAAAAAGGTTCCTGTATCTGTCAGTGAGACCTCTGCTCCTCTCAGCAGGTACTCCCCCCCCCAATCCTCATCAGCAATCTCCTCCAGTTGTTTCAGGTTTGAAGGCTGCCTTTTTTCAGACGGCTCATTTCAGCTTGTTCCAAAGCTGCTAAACAGGATTTAGTTCAGGGCTCACAGAAGGCCACTTCTATAGTCCAATGTTTTCCACTTAGTCATTATTGCCTGTTTTTATCTGTGTGTTTTGGGTCATTATCCTGTTTCAGACCCATGACCTCCGACTGAGACCAAACTTTCTGACACTGCAGCACATTTCTCTCTAGAATCGCTTAATAGTTTTCAGATTTCATTGAACCCTGCAGAGATTCAGACACCCTAACCATAAACAAACCCATAAACAGTCACAGAATAACCCCTCTCAATAAGCTAAACATTACCGCCACATATCTGACTCCATAACCTTTCAAAAAATATATTTTTGGGCGTGCAGGTGGCGCAGGGGGTTAGTGCGCACGACCCAAGTACAGAGGCCTTAGTCCTCGATGCGGGCGACCCAGGTTCGAATCCGGCTTGTGGTCCTTTCCCGCATGTCTCTCCCCCTTTCCTGTCAGCCTACTGTCAGAAAAACGAGCCACTAGTGCCATAAAAAGCTCAAAATATATATATATATATATTTTCACATATTTCAGACGGAACTATTCACTTACTTTATTATACTAAACTGCATTTACAATATCCACCATTGTTCGTCGCCTTTTCCTCTTCCCTCTAAGCACAAAGCTTGCTTGAACTCGCAATGAATAACGGGAACACAAAGGCTGTGTAGGATACACGGGACCCATCCTTCAAAACAGGCCAAAAGAAGGCTGCATCCGTCGGCTGCATCCGAAGGAGTCTAGCGATCCCAACAGGCTGAGGCGCCGCGCTATGACTATAATGGGACGGCGAATCCGGCCTTCATGGGACGCAGCTGCCGAATCCGAACACAGGGCATGTTACCAAACAGGACAGTGACTACATGCAGCCCTATAAAGGCCCACTGATTAATTACTACATTCTAGACACCTGTGTTGCTAATTAATGGACACACCTTGAGTAAAAATATCCCTTTGGTCACATTAGTTTTAGTCTTTTCTAGGGGTACCATCATTTTTCTTCAAGCCCGTTTCATTAATTTATTTCTTGAAGTCATTTTGATGAATCATGTTTGAAAAGAAATGTGAGGATATTTCATTTGAACATTTTTATAGAATGTTTACCTATAGTAGTAATAGTTTTGTCAGATTCAGGTTATTTCTGTGACTATTGTGGATTTTTCTTTCATGAACCAACACTTTTCTACACGCCTGCAACATCCCAATTAAATACCTTAACCCCTGCAGCTGGAATGTGACCACATTAATGGAGTATGAACACGGTACAACAAACATAGTATAACTAAAAACATATACCGAGTTCTTTTGTCCAGGCAGTCAATGTTTCCACAAACGTGGCCAACACGTTCCCTCCGTTGAGCGACGCTGCCACAGACAAGTATAATGAGTCAAAGTAAGGGAAGTAGGAGATGGATGACTCAGGCTGAGGAGAATCAGGAGGTATGAAGTCAGCTGGCATGGCGAAGGTCAGCTGCGCTGACGTGCTTATGTTGAGAACTGAAAAATATTCAAAAGGAAAGAACCTATAAAAAAGGCAGAGTATTTGTATACTTCTTATGTGCTAATGAGAACAATTTGAAAACATTAAAGAAGGTCATGCACTAATCAGATTAGCTTTGTTAGACTTCAGCAAGTCAACTCCAGAAACGGTCACTTAAGGCACATCATGACTTAATGGGAGAACGGATCAGCTCATCAGGAATGCATACACACGTTTGTTGATTATAATGCACTACGTGCATTAAGTGTGAGGACTTCCTGTTTCACCTGCGTCTGCTGGCGTACTCATGCAGGAGTAGACCGAGCACTGGAAGTCTCCCAGGGCGGCCCCTACTGGTGTACCTGCAGGAACACCATGCCAGGCAGAGCATGTCTGTCCCACCAAGGCACCAGCTGGCACACAGCGAGGAAGCAGACGGACAGGGAAGCCTGCAACCTTCAGACTACAGCATGCACACAATGTAGGTTGTTCAGTTAGACACAGACCTCTGCTAACTGTTAGGTGGGTTTAATCTGCAGCCATACATGCACAGCCCACAGAACATTAACTTGTACATACATGTTCTCGTTCCACAGATTGGTTGCTGTGTTGAAGAAGCCCCAGCTGGCTGCATTCTGAGGCGTCATCACGCACGTGTCCAAACCGCACAGCATGGACACCACGTAGTCCTGGATGGTACCAGCAACTGTGAAGGCCTCCAGGAACTCAGGGCTGCAGCGAAACCAGAAAAATCTCAACGTATTATTTAATCACTGCAGTAAGTGGCTCCTAAAAGGGCTGCGGGTTCACCAACCTGTGTTTCATGTACCAGAAGATCGTTGCACAGCCGAAGCCTGTTGAAAGCCCGAGATGGGACTCCGGGTTTGGTAGAGAGGAAAGGAAGTCACTGCTGCAGCGTCCATCCTGCCATGTGACCAGCTGACTGGTGTCTCTGGGTGTGAAGAAGTCTCTGCCTGACCAATTGCAGCCTGGGTAAACAGATACTGCATGTATAGCTGGGCTACGGTGTTAAGAAATAATATAAACATCAGTGCAGTCAAAATGACCCCTTATTATATCTGTATAGTAATTGATGGCAGCTATCCAAGTAGAAACTAACAGCAAGGGTCAGTAGCAAGGGACTGCATGCGACTCTTAACCCTTTATCATTAAAGTTACCATTTTTGGTGACTTGATCATAAACACCGCTTTGTAGAAAACAATGCAAAATCGTGAGGCAGGAGGGGGTCTGCAGGGTCTGCAAGGTTCACCTGTCTCAAAGCTGAGTGCAGCTGGTTCATAGAAAACCACCAGTGATCTAATGTTGCCTAACGTCAGTGGTATTTTACCTAACTAAGTAAAAAGAAGTTCAATTGTTAATCTATAAAGTTAATAAGATGAATTAAAAAGTAAAACATTTAAGTTCAGGTATCAGCATTAATATTCAGCATTAATATTTTTCATAAAAACACTTTCTTTTTTATATATTACAAAAGTAATAAGGTCTTGCTCTGTCCTCCAATAAAATGTCTTGGACTTTTGAATTTCAAAGTATTATTATTTATTGCCCTATTAAGTGTTAACAGTGGCTAAAAATTATATAAACAATTAACTTATTTAGTATAATAACAAATACCAGTCTTAGAAACTGTAGGGTTTTTTTATATAGAACACTTGAACTTAATTTTCAGAAAAAAATGACATTTAAAAGAACCAGAAATTTATTTTTAGAGTTATTTTTCTTTTCATTAGCTTGTAAATTGTTTCTTTTTTTTTGTTTGTTTCTTTTAGATCAAATAATACTATATGAAAATAATATCAATACTTTTTTCCTTATCTTAAAAGCTAAAAAAAAACAAAAGAACATATGTTGTTAACGATGGTAAAAGATTTCATAAGGCAAGAATGAAACAAAAACAATAAGGTGTGTTTAATGTAAAAGGAATTTAATATGTTGCTGTTCTAAACAGAATCAGGGCAAAATGCCTATTTGGATTTGAAAGATTGCAGAGCCCTGATCTATGGCAGCTGTAATATGCAGCGTTCAAGTCCAAGTTCATTTCATTAATATTTAACTACCGTGACTGCTTATAAAATGTTGCTCTATATTTATCACACTTTTCATGCGCAATAACCCGTTTCTAATCTTGTATAAAATGGATTACCCTTTATGTTTGCACCTCGTTGCTTTATTTTGAAGTCTCAGAGCAGACAGGTGGTCATCTTACCCCCGTTAGCCGTCCAGAACAGAACCCCATGCATCTGTCCTGTGAGACCGACCCTGATGACATGCTGCAGTTTGTCTCTGGGCAGCTGACCCAAACAGCGGTTCAGGGCGTTTATTATCAGGCTGGGGTCCTGTTCCTTAGCCTGGATATCAAGCAGAGACAGAGGAAGAGTGTCAGCTGTGTTCAGCACCTTGAGCTGCAGAGGGAAGTTTGACAGCCCACCTTTATTCCTCTAATGTCGCTGAGATTGGCAGCTGTGGGTTCCGAGTGACCCACGGCCACAGTTCTTGAGTCCGCTGCTAACAGCACAGCTTTGACCGAAGTGGTTCCCAGATCTATCCCCAGGATGAAGTTAGGCATGGCTGCTTGATCTTCTATCCAGGGGACATCATCCTGGAGGCAAAGTCGACGTTCTTCTTCCTCCTCTGTTTTTACACGACAGTTGGTAAACAACTTTCCGATGCATTACTGCCACCTTCTGGATTGGCGTACGAATCAGAAAGTGTCCTCTCTTTTTAAAATCTACGTTTATAAAAAATATTAATAAAATAAAACAAAATAATATCTAGTGTTTTAAGTAGTAACATCGATGGAGATTTTTGAATAATATGTTCCTCATTTTAGTATTACGAAAAATGAATGGGATTATTTAAAGCTTCCTATGTAATACTTATTAAATTCTGTACTCTCTAACTCCCATTAGTCATGTTATCTAACAGAGTACAACTCCACTCTTTTATAAATTGATAACCTAAAACAAACATGGGCTATTTATTTTAAGTTGCTAAATAATTTCATTACTTTAAGATTTTAACCACTCATTTCTTAAACTCGTCTTAACTACAGCTACTTATGCACATAAGTAATACGTTCAAATTCATTTTGATGGCCTGCAAAAAAGTAAGTCAATGATACAAACCAGCAGCATATCAGTGGTTGCACTGAGCAAACAAAAGCAAACCGGTGTCTGGCTCTAAATAATCAAACCTTTCACTTATAGCTTTTTGCACTATACTGCCCTCTTGTGTTCATTTGTTAGAACTACTATCCTATTCGTGCTCAAACAGCCTCTTCTTTCTATATTTAATGACATTTTCTAAATTTACCAGTTTTTGTTATAATTCCCTTCACTTATGTTGTTCTTGACATTCTCTCCATATAATTACCGAACTTGTTTTTTATATACTCAAAACGATTCATTGCTTTTGCATCTTTTGCAGATTTGTCACACTATTATTTTTACTTTACCCCTGTATGAGCAATTGTCCAATTTAAAATGATCCCTGATCCCTGTGTCATATTTCTATCCCAAAAGTGACTGAATTTTTTCTATTCTAAATTAAGTCTGAATGCATAACCTGGATACTTGTTATTGTGCCATTTGAGCCTAAACAAACAAACATATTATTTTATCTTGATTTCTTTTTCCAGTCTAGTGCCAACAGAATAATCATCAGTTCTATCGTTAAAGATTCATTATTGTTACTGTTTTTTTTATTGTAGTTAAATCTGGGAAAACAAAATTCTATTTATCTATGTTCAATCGTTTTAGAAGGATCTGCAAAGATCTTGATAAATTCAGATTATTATTCTAATTTTTATGTTTTTTATTGTTTTTGATTGATCCTTTAAAGTTTTCCCTGTAAATTAAAGCTCCAATGACATGTTAATCATCTTTATCTGTAATGATGAATGGCTCCACAGCAAAGTCTTAAAGCGAGATACTGAATTGTGTTTAATTTCCCAAGTAACGTATTTGAAGATGAACAATAGATGTTTCACACATGAACAAGATCTAATCTGAATAGCCCCGTGTTAACATGTCTTATCTTCATCCCATTCATTTTCTACGCCTTAAGCATCTAAATATACTAACAATCTTTATAGCTTTTTCTGTAAGTTTATCTGTATGAAAGTTTTTTGCTTTTTTTTTAAAACCAGATTACCCCAAATTTAAAATGACCTATCATTTAAAGCATTCCCATCTAATTTGACATCAATATTAAGATTGTATTTGTTATTTGTAAAGCCAATAACTTATGTTTTAATAGAGAAAAATGTAAAAATAAAATGACAGAAATGAGTAAAGAGAGTGCAATGACAGAATATTTACTTTACAGGTCTTAGTTGTTAAAAGCAGCATGAGGTGGGGAAAAGCATACAGCTCAGTGAGGTGACCTTAATAAATGTGCTCAACTTGTATGTATATTTATGCATAAAAAAGCAACAGATTATTTATACAAATAGAAATACTGTGCAAGTTCAACAAAGATAAAGACTCATCAAGTGTGAAGGGAGCAGTGAAAGTTAAAAAGTTTAACAGCTGCTGGGAGGAAGAAACTTCTACAAGCCTCCTTTGTGCTGTTACAACACTGAGGAGCTCATCAGGTCTGCAAAAGTTTCATGCTTAGGGTTGGAGACTCTGTCCATGAGTCCATCAAGTCTCTCAACTGTAGCCAAGCTGCTGCTCCAACAAATTCTTCGACAGACGATTGCTGATGCCTCCACAGTGTCACAGCTTAATGAGCCTCCCTTGTAGTCAAATAGATCTCAACCTCCTCAGCAGGTAGAGTCTACTTCCAACCTTCTTTTAAACAGTATTTATAGTTTGTTTTAGTTTATTGTTGAGGTGTTTATAACGGTACACTCGTTCAGTGTCAGTTTGTTGGATGTTCACTACAAAATGTTGGTATGGTGTGCTTGCACATGTAGGAAATCCACCAGCAGCTCATTGGTTTTCCCTAATGTAGATTCCAGCTAATTGGTTTTCCCCACAGCCTGCCTGTCAGATACAGATCAAATATCCACTGCAATAGTTGGAGGCTAACTCCAAGAGTTTCAGCAATACTTTTTATAACAAATGCATTAAATAAACAAAATAAAATAAATAAATAAATATGTGGATAGTCTATAAAATACTCCACGGCATAAATGAATGCTAAATCCTAAAGTTTCTTTTTCATATGAGACATATATACACAGAAGATTCTCCCTGCATGCAGCTGTTAATATATAGAACTCGTTAAAAAAAAACTATGAGTTACAACGGTATTTACAATCGCTCTGTATTTTTCTCCAGTGAATTGAATTGAACTGAACTGACAAACAAAAATACTGAATAGTTGAACGATTTTGTAAAACGGATGTAGACAAATCTTCTTCTGTATTCACTTTTAATTACTCTTAGCAATTTAAATGGAGAGACTAAAAATAAATTCTTTACTTTTCACAAAAGTGCCCCCACATTATCTGTTAGAACTAACCATGTTTAAAGTTAAATATATTATATATCCTTTTAAGTAAATGTAAATTATTTCTATTTAAGCAAAAATATTGTCTACTGTCTATTGTCTATTAATTATTCTTCAAACCCAAAATAATTTGAATAATAATAATAATAATAAACTTGAATTATGACCATAAAAACTATGATGTCCTGCTTTTTACTGTACTCTAAACGCACCACCATCCTTTTTGATGACTCTCCTGTACCCATAATGCACTGCGAAGGAGCATGGTTGACTTTCTGCTAGGAGTGTCTGTCCTGTGAGAATGAATTCATCGTCACCTCTCTAAATCTGCTGATATTTCTTTACAACAGACATAATAAAAACTGTGAAGTGACTTTATATTGCTTTACTATTATGCCGCAATAATTTAATCGAGTGGAATCAGAAAGCTTCTCTAAAATCCGGTGAGTAATCGTCACTGAGTGTAAGCTAACATAGCTAGCCTGTCAGCAGCAGCGTCAGTGACATGAATGTTAAGCGGCTGTTTATTGTTTAAGATGCAGTGAGGTTTATCCATGGCATGGTTGTTCGTAGCTGTTTACTTGGTGGCTTGAGTTGAGGCTTGTTGTTCTGCCAGGTTGAAATTATCTTCGTTGAACTACAGGTGCTATTTGACAGCTCCCTGTCGGCCTAAGCTAACGCCATCAAATGTTAGTTCTTTTTTCATTTTGACGATCATTTATGGTTTTTAACATGTTTCTGATGAAGCTAAGTTTTTTTTAACCCCTTGTGGCTCATTTTCTAATTGCACCAGTTAGATTTAGTTAATTCAACAACCGTAGGCATTTTATATATTAACCTGGATAATCCAATTTGATTTTGAGGAGTTGTCACCTTGATACACTAATCAAATTAGCTTTGTATTGTATCTCACGTGTTGGTACTGAGTTTGTATTCTTGTATAAAATCTTTCAGACTAGATCATATCTTTTTTTCTGCACCTGAAAATATTTTTAAAAAGCTTATAAAACATTTTCAGCCAAATGTTTGATTTGCTACTCTTATTGTGCAGTGCATTGTTATGTCAGGATTGGAAGCAACATGACTGCATACATATAAACAGATTTCACTATTATTTAAACAAATAATAGTCTATAGCTTTAAACCCAGTTTAGATTTTAAATCTGCATGAAACTCCAATAACAATACCAAAATAAATTTTCTTTGTAACGTGGATTAATCCTTACTTTGATTATAGGGTTTCCAAAAGACTTAAAAATATTGTATTCAAAATGATCCACAGAATAAGGCTCTTAAAAAAAAAAAACAAACAGAACTACTTTGCTGTGTTCAGCTGAAAGTTATCTGATACACCTAAAGGGAATAAAATATGTAAACCAGAAGAAAGGGAAGCACTCTCCGTACCCTGAATACCATGAAACATATTTAACCTCCTCATTCTGTACTTTTTCTTTTTTAAACACAGCACTGATCCAAAACATTCCTCCTACCTGCAGCAATTTTTGTCAAATTTATTCACTGATAAGAAATGGACTGAATATTTAGTTAATATCTATCTGATCCTAATCAGACAGCTGAGCATAAAAACATTTGTGGTTACCTGCAGGTGTTGCATCTCATTATAGAAATCCGACACTTTGACTCAGTTCTCTTTAGTTAAGTACTGAAGATAAATTTGAAATTATGAAAATAAACTATTTTAATATTGGAAAGCAGACCTAAAACAGTCATAGTAATCATATAGACGTATTATAGAGCTAAAAAAGGGATGCTCTTATTCTGGGATCAAATATTTTTGTGTTTTTTTTTTTTTTTTTTTTTTTGGCAACTCTGTGAACCTGGGTTTGAATTAAAATGTTCATTTAAACTGAACGGTAGTAAATTAGTGCTTCTTTGTTTAAAGGACTTTTTGTTTTTTAATGCTAAAAATATTTCTGAGCCCAAACTTGTCTCACTGCAGGACTAAACCTTAGTGTGTGTTTAGAAACAGTAAATACCCAGGTACCATTCATCTGAACCAGCCATCTTTTGAACCAACTTTTTTTTTTTTTCCCCCAAAGCTTTTTATGCTAAATTTAATGCCACATGCTGAGCTTTAAATGGTATCTCTCTCCGCTAGTTTTTAGGATTGTAATTTAGCTTAAATGAGAAACCCAAAGACGCGCAAACCTTCTTAAACTTTTTTTCCTGTCACAGCAGCACCCTCTGGTGGTCGACCAAAGCCCAAGATGGCAGCAGTTGGGGCCAAGCGTGAGGGACCGCAATTCATCAGCGAAGTGGCAGTAAGGGGCAACGCCGCCGTGCTGGACTACTGCCGCACCTCCGTGTCCGCTCTTTCAGGGGCGACGGCCGGCATCCTCGGACTGACTGGATTGTACGGCTTCATTTTCTATTTCCTCTCCTCCTTCCTGCTCTCCCTGCTGCTCATCCTCAAGGCTGGACGGCGGTGGAACAAGTGCTTTAAATCGCGGCGGCTGCTCTTCACCGGAGGCCTCGTTGGGGGTCTTTTCACCTACGTCCTGTTCTGGACTTTCCTGTATGGAATGGTGCATGTATACTGAGACAATCCCCCACAATTAACCTTGATATGTTTCTGTTTGAAGTTATGTAAATCATTAGATTAGGTTTGTCTGGCCTGCTGTTTGTAGCACACTTCTGTAGTGAAAGACTTTAAATATTTCCACTGAGTAGATGGTTTCACTCTAGGCAGGATTGCTTGTCCTCTTTTTTTCATTAGACCTGCTCTGTGCTGAGCCCAGAGAGGCAATGACCACAATTAATCTCTTCGGTTTACTTGTAAAATCCTAATGAATTCATGTAAGACATGAGATTATCGCAACTGTGATTGAAATAAAAACATCTGTGCAGTTTGCTTTGAATTCCATTAATGCGTCAACATGGGTACATCAGACAAATAAATTTAAAAAAAAAAGATCGATTTAAACAGCAATAGCATCCCCACAGAACTGAGACACAACAGTCTCTGTTTCACTATTTACATAATCAAATAATTTGTGGCCTCTGACTGAAAATAAAATTGCAGATGGAAGAGCAGCAGCTTTCTTTTAAACAGCTCACATAAATACCGTTCACAAAACGGTCAACTGAAAAACATTCTGTCATGTTGCTTCCAAGTATGAACATAATTCTTCCCTCCCTTTTACATGTTATAAGAAAAATTGGGATATTCACAATGACCATTTTACTCTAATAATGAACTCCATCTGAAGTCGATTTTTCCAAGTAGCAGTTTAACGTAACGGCACCAAGGAGCATGTTGACATCCAAAGGTTGGATGATGGTTTACAGGCAGATGCTGCAGCATCTGACAGTCATCAAATAAGCTCCTGTAAAAGGTATGAAGCTGGGTCCTTGAGTCTAAATTACTACAGCAGCCCGCATATGAAAGCCTCAATACATACCGTCTACTGCGGTTTAAAGAGTATGTGCCTCCTGCAGGGGGGGGGGGGGGCTGTATGATGCAACAACCATAAATGCCGCCCCTATAGAAGCTGCTAATGTGTATCTGTGAGGTGTCCACTGTCTTATGACTGTCAGATGCTCCTGTCACTGCCTGTAGCAGCTCCCTTCACTTCCAAAGCTACAACTCATACCCCCTGGCGCCTGTTATTAACATGCTAGCTCCCTTTCAGCCCAGTCATTTCCAGACCATTACTAGTCAGCATGGGTTGGATCCATCTATGGTTTGATAAAAAGTAAAGATTTTTTTCCCCAAAATTATTAAGAAACTAAAACATTCGTGTAGTTTTCCACTGAAACCCAAAACATTGAATAGAATTATGAATAACTCCGACGCTGCCATCTTCCAGGGTTCATCAGCGCTCTGGTCTCTGTTGTGAACTGCAGAGCACAGAGGTTTCCCCTCCGTTAACGAATCAGCTCAACCAGTGGCCGGGCCAGCAGGCTGACACTGGCTTCCACCTCCTGTCGTGTTAAAGGCAGACTGTAGACAGACTTCAGTCGCCTGCAAAACTAGTTGCGTGAAGAGAAAGTGATGTGATGCTTTGGCGCCGTGCCTTGTTTAGAGAGGATGGAGGAGTAGCGTTGCCCCGCGTTACGTGGAACGGTGGGACCTCGTGTCTCCATGGTTGCCATGCTCTCCTCAGGAGAAGGTTCCACTGTGAGTCCGGTTTCCTCTGGCTTTTTGAGGGAGTTGGCTGCTCCCTCATCTGCAGCAGGTTTTCTGGATCTCTTATCTCGAGTTGTCTTATCCGCTTTCCCGTCCTTCTGTTTACTTTTCTCTTTTCTGTAAAAAATAAAAATAGAATGCAGTGGGCAAGCATCCCTGAAAGGTAACGGGTAGGAGGATTATGCCAGTCAGTCTTACTTAAAGTTGATTATTTCAAATTTCCTCTCTCGGTAGAAGGAGCTGGTGTTCATCATGTATAGTAGTATCATATCGCATACAAAGGCACCCTGCAAAACAAACCAAAGCAATTTCAAAAAGCTGCAGAGATTTATGATATTCCTCTTATGAAAATGTGATACAGTGCTCTGCTGTCAAACTGACCTCTGTGAACTAACCTTAAGATTCAAAGTAATAAACATAATTGTGGAGGGAAAATCTTACATGGTTTGACATAGAGCTGGATGACATGTCCAAAATTTATATCATGTTACATTTCTTAATTTCAGTCGATATGATCTAATTTTGATATTGATGTAGGAAAAATAAAAGCCTTAGAAAGACAGCAAAGAATGCCAACAACAGATGACTGTACAAACTTATGACAAATATTTTGCGATGTTTATAAAAATCCTCCAACATAACATTTAATAAATATTAGCTGTGAAAAACAAAAACACATAAAGCTACAAGAAAACCTGGAACGTCAGTCAGTGATAAATTCTATATTTATAGACTGTGATGAATATTGAAATCACCAACATTGAATTAAACCATATCGCCTTATATATTGATATCGAAATGTTGTCCAGCTCTAGTTTGACATAAAGGACAACATAAAGAACAAAAACCGCACCTGGTTTGGTTAAAAAAAACAACGTTTGGACTCAGAGCTCTGTTCAGTCCAAGTGGAAAAAAATAGAGGAAAAACTGCAAACAGAACCGACGGACTTGGAAAGGAGAGCATTAATCAAGTAGCAAAGTGGACAATTGTAGCTCTGGAGGAGCTGCAGAGATCCACATCTAGATGAGAGAATTTACCAACACGTATACTACATTATTAGCATTCAAATCTGGCCTCAAGATAGTGTCTAGAAAAAGGCCCTCATTGAATAAAAATTATTTAAGGTCCTTTTTAAAGTGACAATCAAGAAAAGCTACAGCAAACATGAAAAATGGGCTCTAGGCAGATGGATTGATAGGTTATAGGAAAAATTAAATCCTTAAAACAACTCCAACATGCAGCAGGAACAGATAGATGTTGTACTGAAATACTATTTCACTGGAAGGAAACCAGCTAGAGGCAGGATTAGGTTCTAGCAAAAACAACATACATTTAGAGCTACAGTGGAAACTGCTGGATCAAATATTTACATGTTAGAATGTCCTAGTCAAAGTCTGGCCTTAAAGTCTTTAGAATTGCTGTTAACAGATGCCATCTAATCTGACTGAGTTCAAGGTTTTCTTTGCAAATTAAATGCAGATTTGTCCAAAAAAAATGTTCCTTCCCTTCTACAATGATCAATTACTTTTTTTGCTGGTCTATTACATAAAATCACATTAAAAAACATTAAAGTATTGAGCCGTAATGTAACTGCATGTAAAAAAAAAAAAAAGCTGTATAAATATGTCTGCATTGTGGTGCACCAACTGGGCCCAATACAGTGGGGAAAATAAGTATTTAGTCAGTCACCAATTGTGCAAGTTCTCCCACTTAAAAAGATGAGAGGCCTGTA
>JAUZNJ010019089.1:0-17275 GCA_034780135.1 Jordanella pulchra | reverse complement strand
GCCGATAAATTAAATTACGTCGATAGTTTTTATTTATTGTGCGATTAATTGATTTATCGTTTATCGCGACAGGCCTAATTACAAACCCTCTACAGAAAGGAATCAAATAGTGAGGATATAAGTGAGGCAGTAATTTAGCTGCTTTGGAACAGGGACCATATAAAACATGCAGAACACCAGTTGGTCTAACCGAGCTAGACTACCCCTGCTCAATGAAATAAGACCATATTGATGTTTTTAGAAGCATTTTGCCAAACGATTAATCTTTAAATTTTGCTCCTGGTTGCAAAGGAAACAATAGGAACATGAGAGACGTTCTGGTAGATAATAAATTACTCCGATTAAAGAACTTTAAACAGGCTACTATTTAGTAACTTTGCTAAGATTTAGCTCATTGGAGAGTCATTATAAGAAACTCTAAACTCAAAAAGTTGTTTTTTTTTTTACTTTATCTTCTTATTCCTCGCAATGACAGCTGCCATCATAAAATCTTACTGCAGTGTGAAACCGAGCAGAGAAGAGGCAGAAGAAAGGCAGCGCAGGTCAAGTCACGACGGACGGCCAGCAAAAGCGTCACGGCTCATCCGCAGCAAGTGTTTGTGTCATTTGACTGACAGGCCTCCAGATCTAACCTTCGCCAAAGTGTGTCGAGGGCATTGGTGGGGGGGCAGCGCTTGTCATCCCTGCTGAGCTTCATCCAGCTCATCCAGGAGCGTCAGATGTCAGTCTCATTGAAGAAGACTTCATTTTTAAGACAGAAGAAGGTTTCACTGTCCTATACATTCATGCAGGCTGGAGTTTTAACTTCGAACTGTGAAGCCCTGCTTTAGTTTGTTCACACAGTTATTCTAGACCCAAAAGTAAAGTCTGATGCAGACAAACGGACACTTTGTGGCCAAATCTATATACCCAGTCCTTCAAATTAGGACTAAGTTCTTTTGAGCTTTGTCAGCAGCATGAATTTGCCTGAAATATCATCTCAAACAAGAACAGCAGGTCCAGTTCCTTTCCAGCATGTGGAAACCAGTCCGATTCAAATGCGGTTTACTAAAGGACATTCCTACTATATAATCAGGAAATAGGCAGCAGGAGGAGACAAGACATGCAGAAAAAGTCTCAAGGTTGGGAATTGAACCCCAAACAGCACCAGCATGGTTCAGCATTGTCTGGAAATGAGCCGCTAGCTTTAGCACTACACCCCCCTCAGCAGGTGGCTTTAATGTAATAGCCTATGTCCTTCCAGTTTCTCTAATCTGGCGATTAAGAGCATTGTAGGTTAAAAAATCACCACTAGATATAAACAAACATCTCCTTTCCAATATCCTGTCACTCTTGTTATCTGATGCTGAGCAAAAGTTTTTGCTGGGAGGCAAAATCATACTTTGCTACCCAGAACCCAAACCTTTTTTTAATTTTTCAAAATGGGCTAAACATTTTTCACTCAATCCAAAACTGCAGTTGCTAATTCCAAAAAGAAAAACAAATTCAGAAAGACTGCTGAATTATCGGTCAGAACGTCTTTAAAGGGTTGCAATAAGACCGTCCCTCTTGCATGCAAAATATGGATTTTTATTCTTTGCATTTTAGATCTATGTGCATCATTTTAGATTTTTTTATTACAGCTACCTGATTGATATTTCTCAATACCATAAAACATCCTGCACTGTTAATACATATTATACCACATACAGACAGCTTTATCACCTCCCTGCTTGACTATCAACAAGGCAGTATGAACGTTTTTTTTTTTACTTGCATAATTATACACTAATTTAATCTGACAAAATATTTTTTCTAAAATTTTTTCCAGTGGGCATTAAGGAATCATTATTTTCATATTCTTTTATATTTATTTATATCTTTTTGTCCAACTGAATAAAATGTAATTTTTCTTTTGGCATCAATTAAGTATTTCCAGAGTAAATTAAAGTGAACACATTTAGAGTGCTTTTGCCCTCTGACCAAAACCCATAACTTTATGACTGGACTTTATCTGGAAACTTAAAGACCAGGTGGTGTTCAGCAAATCCACATGTTTATGTTTGTTAAAGTACAACAGAAAACTATTTTGAAGGCGACTATGAAACATGATAGACGGTGTCCAGTGGGTACAATGGAAACTTGACAGTGAGTTTTCGCCAGCTCTCTGGGTGGTACAGTGAGACAAATATGGGTCCCGTCCAGCTGCTAAAAATGGCCTCTATGTGGTGTCATATTTATAGCTCCTGAAAAAAAACCAGAACACAAATTTTAAAAAAGCTTTATTTTCCTTTACACTTAAATATGCCAACTGTGATTTTTACTAAAAAAAACAAAAACAACATTTTTAGTCATTTATGTTAAAGCTTAGAGGAAGAGTTTTTCCCATCTGTATAATCTGCTCCTATTATTATATTGTAGATTCCCTTAAAATACCAAACAGATGTCTCTTTCAGTGAACGGAAAACAGTTCCAGCCCCACCTTGTCAGAGTGCGAAAAGACAAAGCTTGAAGCTTTCAAAGGGATTCGAAGGCAGATTACTGACTTGTCAACAGGTGAATTAAACAGAGCGGGAATTTATGAAGAGGGCTGCGGTTATATAAATAACACGGTTGCAACAATACAGCCTGAGATCTTCTTGTTTCTGTGATCTCATCATCCATCCTAGCAGAGAGGATCGCTCCCGTCCACTCAGCCGCAACACGTTTCAGTGGGAGACGGTCCAGATCCGAGCCACGGGGTCGTTTTCCTGCAGCCTCTAGCTGCACGGCTGCAAAGCGGCCTGACCCAGTGGCCAGACAGACATAAACACTCCATGGGTTTAAAGGTGGAAATCCAACAGGCCTGAGAAATGTTTAATCTCTGATCTCACTCTTTCCAGCATCCCTGTAGTCCACGCAGAGAAGGGGGGGGACACTAATGACTGCCTTTTAAATGTCAAATCAGCACAAGTTTTGAATGCTGAGAACACAGAAGTTTGTCAAAACCTTTCTCTTCACTGACCGGGTCACGATTGGTGGTTTTTACTTTGCCACTCTGACTTATCCCCAGACAAAAGGATTACTCTGAAGATGATGTTGGTGGGGGGGTGGGATGAAGAGAGGGAGCAGTGAACTCTTCAGAGCCGAAGTGATGAGTAATGGAACGGGCTTGTGAGAACCAGCGTTGAGGGGCTGTTTGCGGTTAAACATGAGCGTGTCCTTACATACTACTGCTCCTTTTCCCATCAGAGAACCCCCACCCCTGCACCACACAAGCCCCTCCAGGGTGTTGACAGTAAATTCCATAGTTATCAATAGACCAAGATGGAAAAAAGGGACAATTTATGAGTAAAAATCTAAAGCACAGACTGTTGCAGAGAAGCCACATGTTTCTAGAAACACTTAAAACACTAAAGTCATTGTTTAAGGAGGCCGTTGTTCCAGAAAGCTTATTTCTTTTGTAAATCCAAGATTTTTTTTTATACAACTGGACTTTTTTTTAGTAACAAATCTACATTATTAATCCAAATCATAGTTTTTTTGGTTTGAGAATTTAGCAATCAAGCATTAAATATTAAAGCTCTTAGTGATGTTTTATTCAGAAAAAGCTGACTGATAAATTCTTTCCCATCTTTTCTCTAACTAGCTGTGGGTTTAAAGAGTGCAAAAGCAAGCAGATAAATGCCACAGCACCCCCTACTGTTCGAACGCTTTCGATTTGTTTTCATGCTGTTAAGATTGCAGCTTTTTTTATTTTTCTCTCCTTTGAAAATAGCTGATCAAAAAACCTTAGTTCTGTTCTACTGCTGATAAAAATGTTTACACCGCAGGTCTGTGCAAATGTGGAGAGTACTCAACGGTGACTTAAAGGCCAGAGGGTGCAAAAAGCTTAAGAAGTCTTTTGGGGATTTTGTATGTAAAAACATTACAGCCAGGTGTTATTTCTCTGTTTGTACGAGGAGACGATGTGGAAATAAAAGGAAAGTTTTAGAAAATGTTCCTGTTTAAAGACTCAAGTATGTAGATAAATAAATATAAATACAAAAAAATAAAGGAAATTAAATTTATATATTGACATTTTTTAAATCAGGTACATAATTAATCACAGATGTGAGCTGGTTAAATTTTCTCTTAGTCCCAATGGTTATATAAAGTTCTATAAGGGAATTTTTTGTCTATATATTTATAATGTCAGCTACTGTATGTGAATGATTAAACAAACCCTAAATCAAATGATTCAATTCTACAGTTAACAATTATTTCATAAAACAAACACTGAGCTCTAGTAAAGGAATTGGCAGTTATTTAATTGGGTTTATGGTCAACAATCGTTAGCAACCACAACCACGACGACTGCAGCATTAATATGATGCTCAGGACAAAAGCACCTACAATCTCCCAATAAAATAGTCCCCACAGCATTACACAGCCACCACCATGCTGACCCTTTCATACAGAGATGAATCTGTCGTTTTCTATTGCTCTCACCAATCTTTTTAAAAGGGATCATTTCTCTTATTTTGGTGAGGATCAACTTCCTGTTCTTAGCTGACTTGACATTTAGACGTATTCAGCAGATCTTGGCTGTAAGGATGGATTATTGAAACTATTTTCATCTGACATCAGCAGGCTGTTTGGATCCACACTCATGTTTACTAGATGCTTTATCTTTTGCCACAAATCTTCCTCCATATCCTGATGCTTGTTCTTAACTCTCTACCTCCTCTGCATGTCTACACGCATTGAGCTGCTGTCATGCAAGTGACATTTGATCTTTTCATAGTCTTGGGATATAAAAGTGCCAACTGTTAATGCCTCATCTTGATTGGTTTAAAATTTCCGTTTTTTTTTAAAGATCAATGACTCCAAATGAAATGTTGCATAAAAAGAATTAAAACAGCTTTATACAAAGATTTTGCTAACTTTCCGATTAAATGACCGGAGGACAATGATTAATATCTAACTGCTGCATTTTTCCCCATCCCTTAAAAATAAACAAAAACATTATTTTAGCTTTTAAAACACACACACAAAAAAAAACATACATCAAACCGTCACCTCAGCTTAAGAGTTCAATTTAATATTTATGCTTTGCTAACATTTTAGTTCCACCTGGTAAAATCACTTTCACTGCTCAGATTAATCTGTTGTGTTTCTCTGCAGGGAGCAGGCGACAGCTTCATCGGAGCGCTGGCGTTTTACATGGCTCACCACCCTGCCTTGCCTCTGGAGGAGATGGTGCGCAGAGCCAATCAGGTGGCGGCGGTGAGCGTGCAGGCTGTCGGCACCCAGACGTCGTTCCCGTTCAAGCGGGACCTACCGGTGGAGCTGTTCTGAGACTGAACTGTCCGAGGATAACAGCTACTCTAATAAACACAACACAAAGTATTCAGTGAGCATAATTTATTGCATCAACTACACACGACTGAGGAAGCAAATTGAAATATCTAATACATCTAGTTGGTCCCTTTGCCTTCATTCATTCAGCATCATGCTGAACTCTGACAGATGTTTTCATCAATCCTTGAAATCTCCCATTGAACAGCAGCCAATCAGAATCCTCCCCCAGCCAATGCCTTATATGATCTCTGTGAATAAAAGTGTCCTTTCAGAGCCTGTCCATGTTGGTTGGTGCATCAAACCGATCTGATCTTCCTCTTCTCAAAGAATAAGACGTGCTTGTTCACTGCAAAGACACAAAAACAGGATGAGAGACTGGCAATGCTGCTTATTAGTGCTGGAGTTAAATTTGCTGCATAAACACAAGCAGAGTAAACCCAGTTCTAATGGAGTCAGATTAGAGATCCAATAATCAATTGTCCAGAGAGGATTTCACCTAAAACACATCCAGGTATGAAACCTTGTTTCTCTTACTGGGATTGTTTCTCCACGTCAGCAGAGTCAGGCTAAAGAGACAGACTTGGTTTCTTTCCTTTAGGTTTTTCTGCATAATTTCTCAAATCAGTGACAAGGAGCTACGTCATATAGTTACTCTCCGTGTCTGGAATAGAACCAAGAACTCTTCATGTTTGACTATTCTGCAACAAACACCACAGAAGTTGCATCGACTCCCATTCAAACCGTAATGTCCCTGTTCCCCTGAGAGGCCGCTGGTGGAAGAGGAAAGTGACATAATATTCATTTCATCTATACTTAACCTTTTACATAATACAGTTTCCTGCTTCTCAGATTGAGGACTGGGAACGAGTGGTTAAAAAAAAAAAAAAACTTGTTGAATTGAATACAAAACATGTTCTTCTAAGATTTAAAGGGATTTTGCTGCAGGGGTTTTGGTGTATAAATAAAGTCAGATTTCCCACTCTGCATCAAAAAGCATCACTCATCAGCTGCTAACAGAACAACATGTGCAAGAGATTACCTTAGGAAGCCTTTGTCAAGCTCCTTCAGGCTTTATGAAAATAATAAAAAAAAAGCCTCATGTTGACTTTTTCCACAGGCAGCAAAAGACTCCTCTGTGGTCAGGGGCATCCGGGCTGAATCAACACAGTGGGCGCACTGACCATTTGGTCAGACAGATTAGCATTCAGGAACTCTTCAAACTAAGGTGGGAAAAGTACCCAGAGTATGGTTTAAACATCAAGCTCTGTAATCCAACAGAACTTCACTTATTCCTCCACCAGAAAAGATGCATTTTTAATAAAAAAAAATGTCATTCTCCAAATAATCTAAAGACATGAATGAGTAAGAAAAGGGTCTGGGTCACAGACTCAACTTGGCTGCCTACATTTCTGAGCCGTCCCAAACAGAGAATGGTTGAAAACGTAGGAAAAAAAACAAAACAAAAACTGTGTTGGATAATTTCAGGTGCTTTTGCAGAGAGAACAGTTTCAAAGAACATCATAAACTCCTTCTAACCCATTTTAGGCCACATCTTACCAAACGGGTCGTGTTTCCGCAGCACCAGTTTCTCTCTAAGGCGGTTCCTCTTCGTGTTAAAGAAGTATCCCGTCCCAGCAGCGCTCACCATCTGCACCAGTATGGTCCTTAACGAAAAAGAGACATTTTCGCTCTCATCAACACTGCAGACGCATTTAACCAGAATGAGACTTTGGTCAGAGTTTTCCACACACTCATCATGGCAATGAATGCCATTTATTTACCTATAACTGCTGAGTGTTTAGAGGCATTTATACAGACTTAACAAAATGCCTACATTCATTGTAACTGAAGCGTGTAGTTTCTATTTCAGGGTAAAAAAAGATTTTCTTTTGTAACTTTTCAAGAGTTGCTGATATTATTTATCTTTATTTAAATATGGGTTTTTCACCACTTGTTCAAGAAAAGGAAGAAGACCCAAACTGTCCCACTTAGATGACAAAAATCAAAAGTCCTGGATCCAAAATTCAAAGCATAAAGTTGAAAGAAAATGATTTTCTGCCCAAATCAATAATAAAAGTTTCCTCTAGATAGAACTGTAAGATATTATCAAAGATTAATATTAGAGTGTGGATACTGGTTGTCTTTAGCCCCCATTCCTCTACTCTTTAGGTCCCATTCTCGTAATGTTGACAGTACCATCCTTTAGCTTTGGCATCTTGGTCACTTAACATCTACAACTAATCTTGCACACACTGAAACTGGAATTCAATCTAATTCACAGATCTGCTTTTTCCAACCAGACAAAACAAGGAGGGGTATTAATAAAACAACTTTCAAGCTTATTTTTTCTATTTTAGTGCAAAACCAAAAGTTGCAAATATTCCTCTTTGTTATTATCATCCTTATCAGTAATTTGAGGTGATCCACACCATAAGCGAAATCATGTTTTTGTTGCACCGATGTTGGTTTTCCTCATTGTTCTATGCTGAATGTACTTAACTAAGTTTACTTCAAAATTCCCTAAAATATGTTAAAAGAAAAAATACAGTAAGGCTTTTAGGTTCAAGAACACAGTACCAGCTGTCTTGCATGCAGTGTGGGTTTTGATGCTAGAGGTGCTGGAGCATGAAGGGAAACAAAGAAAGGTAAAAGAAGAGGGACTACCTCCCTATCATTGAATTTCACCTTAAACCAACAGGGAGACAGCTGAAACTTGGACCCAGAATGTATCAAAATACACCAAGCATTGTTCTCAAATAGACAAAGTGCACCAATATTATCTCTAGGGAAGATTTTTCTAAATTCATGGCCTCATCGTTGATGAACACTTAAAAAACTACATGAAAATGTGAGTCAGCAAAATTAAATTCTGCTGGATGTTTACTGATGCTTATAAAGAGGCGGTTCAAGGTGTAACTTTCTAATGTAACTTAGTGTGTGAGCATAAGTTAAAACCCTTAAAATGTGGAATTGTACTTTATTGGGCAGTTTAATGTTGCATCACGTATTGAACCAAAAAGGAACGCAACACTTCCTGTATTTCCATAAATGTAAGATATACATTTATTTCAAACCCTCAACAACACCAAATCTAACAAAAATGAATCAAATAAACCGTAGGATAAATCGTACAAAAGCCAGTGAAATTGTAAGTAGGAGCTCCTCAGCTTCACATCAGCTGCTGTCACAGTTGCCTAGAAAAAGACTCCCCTTACCTACACTGCTCTCTGTCTCTAGTAAGTTTACACCTGATACTCCATCCTTTCCTCTGAAGTGTTTCAAAAACACAGACGTGAGTGGGAAGAAGGAACTCCCTGGCTGAAAAGTGTCAGTGGGGAAGAGGACAAGGAAAATTATGAAATATGACTGACTGTTGGCGACTGTTTACAGTGACAACCAGGCGACCACTCGTTGCTCGGGATTCGATAAAACAGAAACACAACAGACTGATAAGAACACTGAATCCAAAGAGTCAGTACCCTGATATGGTATGAAGTATTATTATATTACTCTGGTTCTGTTGATTGGTGTTATTAGAGGTATCATTGGTAATGATAACTTACTTAATATTCTGTATATTAGTCAAATTTAAAGGGTAAAATATGCAGGGTAAAAAAAATAAGACAAGCAAACAACTATTGCTAAAATGTGTTGAACATTTCCTAGTTTTTGTGCATTTTATTTATTCTGTATTCATAGATTAAATAATAAGAAGGAATCAATAGGGTTTAACGTCATGGAGAAAGCAGAGGTGTCTGCATCTGTTTTGTAGCTCTCATAGTAAAGGCCAGGTCACCGGCGTCACTTATTCTTATTTATGAAAGGTAGTTAGATCTACAATGATCAGACAAAATAAATGCTATGCAATTCATGCCCATGAAGAGTATTTTTCAACTTTTCTACAAATATAGAGAGTAAATACACTTACTTGGATTTTGCTTTAGCCACTGAAAAAAAAGGGGAAAAACAAAACGTGGATTTTAATAACAAGCCTTCAAAAATGGAGTTTCTAAATGTATAAATTTACAATTTTATCAGCCGTGCATTAATGGTTATAGCAGCATAGAACCATTCTACTGGAACAATAAATTACATTTCAACAGCAGGAGTAAATATCCAGCAAGCTATCTCAGACATGTTGCTAACTTCAACATAACGTGAAGTAAACGTCCCCGTAAACAACGAACGGAGCCCGTTTTAAAGCAAAGAATAAAAACGTAAACTTCAGCTATAATGTCTCTAGTACTCACAGTTCACGCTGGTAAGAAACATTTTCTTAAATTTACTTAATTACGGAGATAACATAAAGAATCCAGGCAGGTCACATTGAAGAGTTGTACGTCCAGTACGTAACAAGTACTTCCGGTATCTCTTAAAGGCGCAGTACAGTAGAACGCTTCAATTAAAAACGTTTGTTAAACTGAGTGAGAGTCAGATATTCATTAGTTAGACGTTTCCCTACCGGTCTAGACGGTACTCTTTTTAACTTGTTATAATGGAATGCTTCTTCATCTTTTTTGAATATATTTCAGTTTACCTATTAATTGGCTGCTTTTCTCAGTCTCTCTAATAAGTATATAACCCCTGTCCAGCCAATATTTAAATGGTCCTTTCATGGATCAGACCCTTTTGTCATAAGAGTCCACATACATTCAACATATTGCGTTGCAATCTGCATATGTGGGTATATGTATATGTTTTATGACTACTGTTTTTTACTCTCTATTTCTATTTACATTTCTTTTACTTTATTATGCCTACTAAATCGACAGGCCCTGTTAATTACGGTGTACTCTGTAAAAGTGACAATGAAAATAAAGTTGTATATGATCTTAATTAGGGCCTCAGGTTAACTGTCTATATAGCGCGGATGCAGTACATCATTGGCTAACCAGGGGAACCTCGGGTTTCTCAGTACTGTAATACTTTACTAGAAGACCATATTAAATAACTAGAACTGGAACTTGTAGCTAATTAATAGGTCATTCATAATCAATTAAACCACTAATGATTATTAGTTAAGTAATTATAACTTTGATTTGCTTATTCATCACGGTTCTTAGCCTTTAATCCAGGTGGGGCTTCTAGATTTGGCTATTAAGATCTAGTTACTTTTCACCAATTTAGTAATTTAGACTGTGGCTATCAGCAGAGTTATTAATCACCAACCAAATAAAAGGTTTATGTTCATTCAAGTGTCAAAAAGGGTAAATCTACCCTGAGTGATAAATTGTTCACAGTATAAAATAACCACAAAAGACTATGAATTAAAACAATGATAAAGTCATTCATACTGAAAATAAGCACAAGTAAATAAAACAAATAAAAGGGGAAAAGAGGGTTTAAGAGTCCGTTCAAGAGTCTGTGAGGAAGGTTCAAGCTTTAAAGCTTAATGCATTCAAAGTGTCCTCTAAAGATAGCAGCAGGTAAATGGGAATAAACCCTAACAAAGAGATACACACTAAACTGTAATAAATCTAAAAGAGAATGGGTTAGCTTAGCTGGCCCCAGGAGGTCTGGTTCAGTCAGGTCCAGCTGAAACAAAGGAATAGTTAGCAAGTCATAAGATGGCCACAACAATGTGATGGCAAATGAGATAGCTTAGAGCTAATGCTACTGTTGTATATTTGAGCCAACTTGAAAGCATCATGAAGCCACCTTAATTAACTTCAAGTCTTATGGTGTTAATATTAAAATATATACTTGAAAAAAAAAATATAATAAAATATCTTTAGAAACAAAGAAATGATAACTCTGCCTGAAGATTTGAAAAAGCTTATTAGGTTTTCTTCTGTGAAATATATTTTATCTCAGTCTTAGCCCCACATGTCACGTCCCTAAAGGGTACCAAGCACCAAGGGAAGAAACCAAAAAATCGGACATAGCTCATCATAACACAACATATTAAAAAAAAAAAAAGTGTGCAGCATATTATGAGATATAAGCAATGCAAACGTACTTGCTCAAGAAAAATATGGACCTTTCTCCAGTCTCTCCAATGGTTTCTCCTTTCTTTCTCCTTGAACCCAGTATGTAATTAAGTGTTGATAAAAACTATGCACAGGTGATAAAATGATTTAATAAAGTTATGAGTTGATGAATCCAAAATAGCTCAGCAATGGATGACAAAAAAGGATATTTATGTACATTGTTAGGATTATTTTCTACTATTCATATGTGCTTGTTAAACCCTAGTAATGTCTGCCTGTTATGTGTTAAGGCTAATTACGACTGTTCTTCTCTCAGGATAATAATTTATCATCTTCATTATGTAAATAAAAAAGTTTTGGGAATGAAATAGGAGCACAGACAGAGTTGATCATTCTTAACAGTGAGCTTTCTATCACTGTGCAATCAGAGTGTCCTTGATTTTGACCACTGTGTAATATCATTTAAAAACGTGTATGATGTAATGACGTGACATGTGATTATGTGGCAGGGCATGAAACTGGAGTTGTATAAAATGCTTCTTTAAATATTATTCTAAGCCAACTTTCATCCAGTCCATTTCTCTGGTCTAAATAAGATTACAATTTCTGTAAAAACTGTCGTCATGTCTCATAGTTAATTAATACACATACATAGCGAAGTGTTATTTAAAGTATTTGTTCCAAGTGATCTGTTCTCAGGAAAGAATCGGGGTGAGAAAACTTAAAGATGTAAACAGAGAGCTTTCCTTTACAATATGTTTTGCCCTAGAATTCCTGAAAAGAGTGTGAATCCACTCATGTTCACGAGCAACAAAGAACTGCTTTAGCATTCAGTGTGAGTAACTTTTTGCAGTGTTGCTGCTCAGTGGCACCGTAGTCAGTATGAGCCCAGCATATTTGAATATCTAGCTGGAATTTTGTGTGGCTTGGTCATAAGCATATGATCTGCATAAAGTAAGGCACATACACAAGTTGTTTTTTTTCTTTTCTGCCTATTCCAACACACAATTCAATGTGCACCTTGTTTGTAGGAAGACATTGCACATGCTAGTTTCCATTTTTATACACACAAGCCCTATGAAGATCAGGTCCAACTATGTCAGGATCAGTGAGCCTTATTTCTGGGAAATTTCTCACATAGAAAGAGGCCTTTTAAGGGTGGTTTTCTTTCACTGTTAGAAGAAAATAGACATAAAACTGCTATCAACTGCTGAGTACAGTGTTGGAAAACCCATATACGCACCCATGTACGCACACATGCACACCCCCAATTGATCAAGTTTAGGTTTAACATGCTATCAGGATTAAGTCTTGAGATATCTTGAAAGAGAGCTGTAAAGAAAAATGTCTTCTCTATGGTAGCCTGAGATGCCATAACATGGCACATGAAAAAAAAGAAAAAAAAAAACATAGAGTGACAGAAGATTAAGGTCATACTGTTGATAGAAGTGAAATTGGATGAATAGGTTCCTGTAAAGGAAGAAGTAAAGGGAAAGTATGCAATTTAAACAGCATGCCCCATCTGAGTAATTCAAGATGTATCATCCTTTTTTTTTACTATCTACAATTTCACAGATTTTATCCAAATACTCTTTAGGGATTATTTTATCCGTGATAACAGTGCCAAGTCATAGATGCTGTTTAATTAATTTCTTATTTTAACTTAGCGTAATCCATTTAAATGTGTTAATTATTAAAAAAAGAAAAACATTTGGCAAGCGCCCCAAATTTCATTAATGTCTTCTAAGGAAATAAAAAAGGGATTCTGGAATCTCCCAAGCCTTCAGTAAAATCTCATCTCTCCATAGAAATTGAATGGGCCTGAAACTAATAATGTCACCATGGAAATCCCCTCTCTGTGTTGAAACTTAATATTGCTTTTGTGGCCACAATGAAACAGTCGGGCAACAAGAGTTTGAATCTTCTCAGAAGTGTGTTTGTGTGACTCATAAGACACACAAAATTTCAACTGGGTTTACACTCATCCCTTTTACCTTCTCCTATTGAATGGTACCTTTATGGATAAAAAATGAAATATAATTTTTACACAATCTTGAAAATCAACCAGTCATTATGGTGGTAATCATACAAATTCTTGTCATGGTTAAGGCTTATGTTTGAGTCCAGCCACTGCTGCCATTAGTGATCCTGTAAGGGATAACCCAACCTCATATTCCGCACATGGGTATACTTCATGTCAAGTGAAGAGACAACTGGAAAGACTAAATGGCATTAAGTTGCCAGGTCCTAATGGTGTCAGCCTCAGAGCCCTAAAGGCCAGCCCAGAGCAGCTCTGTGGGATTGTACAGCATCTCTTCAACCATAGCCTGAGACAGTAGGGAAAACATCCTGCCTTGTTTTGGTACCAAATAAAACTCAGCCAGTTGTCCTCGATGAATATAGACCTGTTCCACTGCGGTTTGTCTATTACTAAGCAATTGGAGTTGAAGATGCTGTTATACATCTGCTTTAATAAACCCATTGTCATTTAGATATCACAGACAGTGCTCTGAAGATCATGTTCTTTGATTGCTCCAATGTATTTAAATCGGTGTAGCCTGATTTGCTTTGTCAAAAACTTCAGAAGACTCAGGCAGAGGCCTCAACAATTGCTTGGATTAAAGACTACCTAACAAACAGAGCAGTTTGTTAGACTGAATGGTCAACTGTCAAATCAAGTAGTCAGGAGCATAGGAGCACCACAGGGGACAGTACTCTCCCCAGTCCTTTTTACTTTGTACACCTCGGACTTCTAGTACAAATCAGACTTCTTTCATCTGCAGATATACTCACATGACTCTGCAGTCATTAAGTGCATCAAAGATGGACAAGAAGCTGAATACAGATAGCTTGTGAACCCCTTTGTGACATGGTGTGGAAACAATAATCTGATCTTAAATGTCAAGAAAACAAGGGAATTGATTTTAGATTTCAGAAGAAACAACAACATGTTGAATCCTCTTAACATCATTGGGAAAGAAATGGAGTTGCTGGAGGAGTATGAATACCTCAGTGTTCAAGTGGACAACAAATTCGGGGAGACTTGGAGACACAACTGTGACACCGTCTAAAAGAAGGGAAAGTGCATACTTCTTTAAGGAAGATTGGGTTCTTCAGTGCTTCTGTAAACATTTGGAAAGATTATACCAGATGTAATTGCAGTTAGAAAGCTAACAAAGCAGAGAATAACAATAATCATGGCATCCAAGGAAATGGGTTCAAGCCCATGTCAGAAGAAATTGGTTTGAAAGATCACTTCAATTTCAAAACATTTTCTGCAAATGCAGAAGACTTTTAGAAGGGACATGAGAATGAGTAGGATAAACCTGGTACACTTATATCAAACTCATTGAAATATACTGTTGCATTTTATCTTCAGAAGCCATTAAGGCAAATTTAGGTTTTGTGATTTTTTTTAAAATGGTTTTCTAACCGAGTTTTTAATGACGTCATTCAGCTCTTTTAATGTCTAATTGATGCGTTCCTGGAAAGGGAATAATGTCTTTCCTTTATTGAAAAAGAGCTTTAATGTTTGAGAACCATTATAAAAGAACAGGGGAAGCATGACTGTACAACCACAAAAGGCCCTTTAGCTACAATTCAGATAATAATTTTATTATGTCCTCATTTAAAAAAAATACAAACACCCTGTACTAATTGGTTATATACTCCACTGCTCATTCTTATTAAAACGGAAGCTCCTGTGTGTCTGTGGCAGTGTGTTCCCACAGGTACTGACATTAGACAGAAACAAGAAGTAATAAGTAAAGAGGTACAAATGAGGCAAAATACAGCTGTAATAGTGAACCCATGAGGGGGAGAAGCCAGGCATTAAGACGGAAATGAACATGAATGTTATTGGATGGGGCCGAGCAGCGCTGTAACCAGGCAGGGAGCAGCTGTCAGGATGTATGTGGAGGAGCCTGCGTCACTGAGGAATAATTCTGAGAAGGAGGCTGAGACCACAAGCTTCGTCTCTCCTCCTCATCCTACTCTTCCTCTATCAACACCCCACCCACTCTGCTCTCTCTACTCCGGACGTTTGCTCCTCTTTCCGTCTCCCTCTTCAGCACACGGACGGATGCTCATCACTCTGTCTCACATGCTTTTTCCTTTTAATTCACAAACTGGTTATATCACCGTTTCCCTTTCTTTATTTTTCACTCTCTAACTGTTATTGGAATTTAAAAGCATAGTATGACAAACGGTTATGTGGCTATTTACCTTCAGGCCAGGACTGGGGAAGCTCAGCATTATATTTAATGGTAAATCATTTCCTAGAATGGAGGGTTTCATTAATATGTCTTGGGTTTAAATACTATAAACTTCATTCAAAGTGTTACTCACTTTAAAGGAGATACTCGTTACTTCAGAACACTGTCTTCTAAATTCATGTTACAATGCTTGACTTTTAAAAACCTACTCATATTGAAAACGCTTCCATGATGTCTATCAAACACCAGTAAATAAACCAATAGAAGAACTAACATCATCAATCTCTCAAACACCAGAGAATCTACCAAAGCTTGACTAAACACAGTTTGAAATAGACTGTAAAGTCTATATGCGGCTAGTTGACTTGTGTAATCAGAGTAATCGGATGTTTGGATTATTTCTCAATTTTGATCATTCCTGAGCTAGGATGGTTATGAAAAAAATAAATAATCACAGCAAGATAAAGACAGCAGGGTATTCTAGACGTAAAATTATTAACCAAAATAATAACACTGTTGTTGTAAAGTTTATATTAATGAATCCAAATTAATGAATCCATCTTCCATACTTAATTTTCCACATCAGCTGTTATCTATGATAGTTCAGTTTCATCAACTTTAAAAATGCTTTTACAGTAAGAGATTAGTTCACGGGTTTATATGGCTTTTGTGATGTTTCATCAAGTAGTAAACATACTTTTCATGATTTTTATGTTTTTTTTAGATTTACTTAGAAATGCCTGGAATTAACATTGAAAATATTGGGGTAATGTGATAATTTGTTATTATTAATCAATTTGGCTTTCTTTGGTTAAGAGGATGATGGGAATCACCATAGTGTGTTTCAGCTGTGGTATGAGTACAACCGGTGGTATTTGACCTACCTTTGGTTAGAGACAGAAGATTTTTGTATTTTAGTTGTAATTCAGTGCCAACAAGCCCAAGTAACCTAAGAAGATTGTATTTCAAATGTTTTTACTCTTACTACAAATACATACTGGCCTAATTACGCTCCTCCATTTAAATTATAATTTGAAAGTCGGAACATAGGATAGCATCAACATTGTGTTGTATTTCCAAAACAAAAAAATCTGTTGGGTTGTAGGATGATCTGAGACTCTTAGTCCCTCCTTTGTGGGTTTCTCTCCTGTGCGCCTTTCCTTTTTCTCCACCAGATGGCGCCAGGGGCTGTTGGATGTGCGGTGTGGTTTCCAGCGGCTCAGGTGTTTCCAATCAGCCCTCATCATCTCCAGTGTATTTCTGCAGCTGCTGCCCAGTAGTCGGAGCCGAGTGTTTGCTGTCTGATGGTATCACAAAGCCTCATGAGTGTCAAGCTTCTCTAGTGATCTCCTCGTTGTTAGTTTCTTCTAGAAACTAATCTCCTTGTGTTTATCTCCTTGTTGCCTTCAGGTTCTCTCGGAAAGCCTGGATTGCCGTCTGCTCCTGGCTTTCTCTGTGAGTCTCTCTCCTCGTGACGCCGTGGTTGTTATCCACTGGATGCCTGAACTTTCAGCCACTTCCCTCGTTGTTCACCTGGATCTTCAAAGCCCTTCTACTGGCAGCACAACCGTTCCTGGAGAAACCGTTCAACCTGAGCCGACCTGTCCGTTTCCCACCACACTCCTTCGTCGCCTCTGGACCCACACTGGAAACTAGGACCCCGGACACCAGAACCCCCCTCTGATGACATTTCAACTTCCTACAACAGTAAGAACAACCGGAATCGATCTGTCACAGAGTTTTCCCACGTGCTGTGAACTCACCAGTCTGCTTTCTCTCCCAGTGACAGTTCCTGCTGGTTTGTTTCCCCCTGGACCTGGTTTTGGTCTT
>JAUZNJ010019078.1:0-17275 GCA_034780135.1 Jordanella pulchra | reverse complement strand
ACTACACATCCAGTTGCCTAAACTGAACTTTCCTAGCTTGACCATGACCTGGATGACTGAGAACCTTCACCAATATGAGGTAACCTGTCTTTTATAAAATTGTCTAGAGCTCCAATGAGTACACTGCACATTCTTTCGGATGTAAAACCTACTGGCGTCTTTCGGTTGCCAGTAGGTTTTCCGACAGATAGATAAGGTTGGAGGATGTTTTTTTTTAATTTTTTTTTTTTATCCAAACATGAAGAATAGATATTGAGCAGCGAAGACACACATTTTGTTTTAAACTGTCACTAACAAGACCACAGTTCTTTGGGTCCATTGGCTGTTTAACACCATGAAGTTTATCGAGATCAGCAAGAATTGAAAACCAGAAAGAAGCTACAACAGGATGCAGCCACATACATGAAAGTATGTTCCTGTCTCCTATTGACAGTTCTGTTACATTTTACTACATGTGGTATCATACATACTATGGATTACAACAGTCACAAGGAATTTATTTATAATTGAAAATTATGTTTCTTGCGATTTATTTGACCTTGTAATTTCTTTTGCACTCAGTTCAATTCAATTGAGACCCACAGTCTGTTTCCCAGTTGTGTTTAATATTTATCCCAATATTACTATTTAATACTAGCTGTTCATAGAAGTAGGTTATTATTATTTCTTAAATGTAGTTGCCTTTAAAATCAGATCATCTAGAGGATTGTTTTTATACCTGCTCTATAATATGAATTTGAACTTAAATCGGTTCAGATTAGTAAAAGAAAAAGAATAAGTTTGTTAAAAATTAAATTCATGTTTTATTTGTAAAAAAAAAAACTTAAGCGTATTATTCAAATATAGATGAGCTATTTCTATCCTATATACTGTTTGCCATTGTCGAAATTTAACATCAGTACAGGGTTGATGAAAATCAGGATTATTAAAAATAGGTGCAGAGAAGGAATACTGGTTACTTCCAACATGATTTTGGATTTTGTCCTTCAGCCAGAGAAGCTTGATTGAGTTGAAGGGAGATGGTCGTAATGGAAAGGATGAAAACCTGTAAGAGTCTGCAAAATGCTTAAGACTCAGGAGGAGGATGACCTTTAAATGGCCATAAACATACAATCAAAGCCAAGTGCAAAGTCCAAGTTCACACTTGCAAACAAATGGGCAAGACTTGGGAAAAAATGTTTAAAGGTGCTCTTTGTTCAATCTGCCCAAGGTTTTTATTTAAAACAAAAAAGCAACATAACTTTTAGCCTCTAGATGTGCAAACCAAGAAGTGACAACCTGTAAATGACTTCCACACGGGGCTGGGTAGAGATTCAAATGTCAAGAATCAACCCAATTCCAGTTCCTAAGATTTAAAATGGATTATTTTTAATCCAAACCTGCCCAGTTTTAAAGTAGATTGCTGGTATTAAGCTGTTACTGGAATTACGTGACTGTAGTTAAGCAATATACTAGCATTATATTGACATTCAACAGCAAATAAATAAGGTAACTGTAGTTAATGGTGGCTGTAAAGGTCAGAATTTGAAAATATATTTTTTTGTCGGTATTTTTTTAAAAAAAGGTGTCCTGATTGCCAATAAAGCACAGAGAATTGATGTCCCGGGGCTGAATAACAGCCCAACGGATGTGCTTTGACAGCAGTAGACCATCATGGCAATTGCCAGGTTTCAGTCTATAATTTTGTATAAAACTCCAGTGGAAATGGATTTGAGAAAAAAAGTGGAAACAGGGAGAGAAAAGGAGGAGAGGAAGGACGAGTGGATACAAACTAAAGGGAAGAGAGAAGAGAGGGAGAGACTAAAGGAGATAAAGACAAAAATTATGTTAATTCAAGTACAAAATTATGCCACACTTCTCAGATTTCTATTTAACCATGTTTTCTCTCAAGTTCATAATCCCATTAACAGTCATCTTATTGCTCCTTCCATCCAATCACCCCCAAATTTGTTATACAAAGTCATACAAAAAAACAAAATAAAATAAAATGAAACCCTTTCATGTCTGTTAATACCTTGGTAACACTGTGTGTTGCTGTTGTTGTGTGTGACTGTGATTGGCTAAAGAGCTCTGCTACAGATTCTGTTAGCGATATCAAGGTAATGTCTACAAACTAGCAGCCTCACCTGTGCCCAGCTGCCCTCCTCATTCTCCTTAGCAGCAGCATGGTGGAGACAACACACCAGGTTAGCAACACAGGGGCTTATCAAACACACACGAAATACAAACTCTGAAACACACACAAATATCTTCTCAGTTGATACTCTGCTGATGCACTAGCATTCATATAAAAAACCAAAGACCACAAGCTGCATGTGTTGCATCCAACGGGTACAATGAGCGCAAGGATGCAAGAAAAAAGAAATGGTGTTAGTGTGTAATTCAGTGATTCTTTATGAGGGAGAGGAGGGCATATGTGTGTTGCTGTGGGGACTAGTGTGAGTGTGAGAAAGTGCTGGGTGGGGGTTAGCATGGGAGGGGAGCACCCAGATGGTACTGACCGCTTTGGTGGAGGAAGCCAGGTTCTCCATCTCTTCGTGAGTCACCCACACATTTCCGGAGGACTGCTCGGAGGACAGAGACACACACACACACATACACACACACACAAACAAACAAACAACACGCCCACGCACATGCACACGAAAATAAATACACGGGCACCCGAAGACACACCCAGGAGGAGACTCGTTTTCACACATATCCGCCCACACACACACACACACACACGCACACACACACACACACACAGACAAACGTTCTTTGAGTGATGCCAAGGAAAGGGAGTGCATTTCAGGCAGGTAAGTAGGTAGCTTGTAGATACATTGAGGTTTACTCATTTTGCTATTTTTATTTAAAGTAAAACATGCAATTAAAAGCAGCTGATTGGAAAAAAATATCTAATTACTGTGAAGAAGTACACCTGAGCATGCAAAGTGAGGATCAGGAGTAACAACAGGATTTGGAGTGCAGGGGGAGTGTGTCCATATGTGTAACATCTCAGGGTTAGGTACTTCCTCTTAGCTCATGCTCGCTGCTTTTAGTGCCTTTTCAGCACTCTAACCCTAAAAATGTTTCTCATTTTGTCACATCACACCAAACTTTGATTTATTATCAGCCACACTAACATTTAATTCACTGGACACTCCAACAGTTAATTTTGTTTAGTTGCTGTGACTTTAGCAACAACTTTTTTTGGGGATGTGCAGTTACTATTTTTGGATTTAAACTTTTCATAAGTTTCTATTGCAAAATAGATCAAAGGTGCTCCATAAAGTTATTTGACATTTCTTTAAATTTTTACCCCAGTAACTTGCTTTGTTTTCATACAAAATTCTTCTGAAAGATTACCTCGTCTTGCTGGCGTATTATTTGTTATTTTTGTGTTTTGCTCTCTTTTTTATTCTATATGCTGGTAAATAAAGCCCTTAGTGTATGTTGACATCTACTCAGGCGGCAAAATAGGAAGTATCTTACTGCGGCTAAGCCAATTAGTACATCCCAGTGAAGTTCGGAAACTATGAAGAAAAGTCCCAGAACCAGAGTTCTACGTCACTGCAGCAGATGGTGCCTCATCTGTTTATGTCTGCTCATTGCTACCGTTGCTGGAATGCTATTTAGGCTAAAACAGGACTATCTAAACTTTTGGGGTATATAAGCGGATCTTATCACGGTTAAAAGGTCATTAGTCTTTTTTCAAAGCATATAACATGACTAAGCACCTTTAGGCTCAAACATTTTGTGAGGAGTTTGTCTGAAAACAGCATCGTTCAAGTTCTGCTTCTGATTCCAGTCTGGATTAATCCAACAGATTGATATGCTGAGATCAAAAGCAAACGATTGCTGCTCTGGTTGCATGTTTGTTGACTTTATTTATAGTGAACCTCTACCCCAGTCTAAAGTCTTTATTGAAACCAACAGATTTTCCTCAAGCTTGCTCTCTTATTATTTTCATCCATCTTTTCATGACCTACTATCAAACATTCCCTCTCCCCACAGAGGATAAGCACTGCCACAGCATTCCACGTGTACGGCATGTATGATTAAAGGTCTGACGATTGTGTTCAGGGTGATGTGTTGTTGTAGCTTTCCTCTACACACAGCTTTATCTGTGTACAGCTTATAAATTCAGTTTTGATCTCTGTCAAGAGGATCTTCTTGTGGAGCCTCTATATAGTGTATGGAAAACCAAAAACGCAACCTCTTTGGACTTTCTTTTAAAAGTGGCTTCATAAAATCCTGATTTATGGAATAGCTGAATCTATAAAGGTTAAACAGTTCTCCCCCATCAGCCAGGGATCTCTGCAGCTCCTCCAAAGTTACCATATCGCCTCTTGGCTGCTTTTCTGTCAAAGCTTTTCTTGTCCAGTCAGGTGTTATTGGTTGGCGGATGAACCATACTCTTTAAATTTGCTGACAATCTGTTAAGCGGTAGTCTGTGAAATGTTCAGAGCCTCAGATAATGTTTTATAGCCTAATACTTTAACTTCCCCACAAATGATCTTTCTGCTTTGTTCTTTAGTCTCCATGATTTTGTTTGTTTGCTGATTTTCTCAAACAAAACTTTAAGGTTATGGGGTAAGATAGCTGTCAATAAAAACGTATACATAGTTGTCTAAATTTGTAAATATAGTATGTCACTATATGTAATTAAACTCAAATTTTGTTGTTGTTCCTTGTCGACACAATTTGATACTGTTAAATTTTTGATTTCTTTAAACATAAATTTTTAATCCAGGCTCGTAAATTCCCAACTCTTTAAAATTTGTGGTTTCTACATATAAATTTGTTATTCTTTAAAAGTTACGATTCGTACTAGAAAATTTGTGATTTCTAATCAAAGTTTTGTGTTCTTATAACTTTGTGATTTGTACAAATATCTGATTTTTACCTGTAAATTTCAAATTTTTACCATTTGTAAAAGTTTTGATCTTTATTCACTATTTTTGATTTTTTTTAACTTGTGGTTTTTAAGTGTAGATTTGTGATTATATAACATTAGTGCATACTGTAGATTTGTGATTTGTAATTTCGTCCTTATAGATTTTTCAATTCATACTAGCAAATTTGTGACTTTTTTACTCATAAAATTGTGAATTACACTCATAGATTTGTGATTATTCTTCTAAATTTCTGATTTATACTCATAAATTTCTGACTAGTTCTAATAAATTTTAGATTTCCACATGTAAATATGTGAATTGCGTAAATTGTGAATCAATCTTATAAATGTATAATTTGTACTTATAAATCGGTCAGTTGTACTTGTCATTTTTGTTAATTGTATTTATTTTTTCACAGTTGTAACTTATCTTGTATTCACAACTTCTAAACTTGTATTTTCACAGATGAAACATGTTACACAGATAAACTTATTAAACTTATTGACTTACATTTACAAACTCAGACATCTAAGCATCTGTTCTATCGACAGAAAACGTACCACATATGAGGCCTCAACAAAACAGCTGCTTTTATAATGAAATTTAGCGAGTCTGAGAAAATTTTAAGGCTGATTAAGGGGTAGTTTTTTTTCCACTGAATTGTATTCAGGTGTATGAGTGTAAAACATTTTAGACTATTCTCCATGAAAAAGAGGCCTTTCCTGTTCGATTCATTATTATGAGCTAATCTATGTTGATCTATATCCTAAAAAACAATCAAGTGTAACTAAGTTTGCGGTTATAAGGGGACAAAATGAGCAAATATTCGAGGGGTTTGAAAGAAGGTATTGTATGTTTATTCCATAGGCAACTGGTTTCATGTAGGAAACAAGAAAAAGGAACCACTGGGGTTACACTGGCTGTTTTGCTTTACCGTTCTGGAGGTCAGCGGCGCAGAGGGGCTGGTGAGGGAAACCATTTCCTGGATGGCCAAACGTAGTTTGAGTCTGTGCAGAGGGTTGCTGATTCCAATCTCTCTCTGGATCTCTGTGTCGGACAGGGCGGACATGATGGCTCCGCTCTTCACGTTGGCACGACAGGCAGCCACATACCAGGCTGGCATCCCCACCCACAGCTGTTCAGAGCCATCAAGACAACAAACGTCAGCACTGCAGTCGCCAACAATATGCATATCAGTGGAAAGCTGGGATGACGGCAGAAATACTAAAGCACAAAGGCATTTTTTTTCCTTTTTTTCTGCTAGTGTCTGGTTGGGTTAATTGGATAAATACCTCCAGCCATGAAACCACTGTGGGACCATCCCACTGGGCGAACGGAAGACCTCTTTTCCTTGCATCTTCCAGAAGTTCATGTCTGAATGAGTTTAACACAAAGTAAGAGAAATGTTCAACAACAACAAAGAAAGAATGTGGTAAAACAATGTCATTGAGAAATAATGTCAGAGCAAGTTAATCTCGTACTTTTTTTTCATCCTTCGATCCCTCTCGGCCTGTGTGCCCAGTTTCCCGAGAGTCATAGTGTCTCCGATGCTCATCTCAAAGTCTGAAATACAGCAGTAGCTTGTTTTACCTTCATCTAGTCCTCATCATGCTGAGAACTTCTACAGATGTTGTTTGACAGAGAACCTGTTAAGGCTGGCAGAGACTGTCCTTCCCTGCTAACAGTCTGGTCCATTCGACCTTTCTCCTTCTTCCCGAACAACCGACCGATAGACGACTTGATACCTTTCTTCTGTTTGCTGAGCCAAGCAAACCATTGACAAAGAGTTCATTCATTTTAAAAACAGAAAAAAGATAAATCATCACTTGACTGGTTAGGTTGGTATCTGTTTAGCAATAGATACATAGATTTTTAAAACTGGTGCCTTATTACATTACAAAACATCCAAGAATGACACATTTTAAGATTGTCTAATTCATGTTAAGCATTTTGAAATATCCATTTACTGAATGATGCTATACAAATAAACTTGCCTTGCCTTAAATTTTATAATTATATGTTTTGAGCTTAACTCTTTTTTATTGCATATGTTTAACTTATGGTGTTTTAAAATTCTGAAAGGGAAATGTTAATCATTTCAGCTTCCTGCAAATTTGATACAAAAAGACTGCATCTCATCACAGTGAAGTGTTGCAGAGTTTTATAAATATCCATCCTGGAAAAGTGGACATTTTTATTGTAAGTGAGCTGTTATAAGGTCAAATCTGCTGCTTTGTTTATATAATTTACACTATGGATTGATTTTTATATTCTGTTGTTTTTTTAAAAATATTCTTCTAACATAAGTTGTTTTATTACACAAGTTTCTTCTTAAGGAACACATTTTCTTTCACTATGTTATGACATTTTAATATTTTACTACACGTATAAAGGACTTTGCATTAAAGAGACATAAAATAAAAAATAGCGTTTTCATTTGATCCTTTGCAACTAAACCATTGTTTGATGAGCACCGTAGTTCAGCACCTATGCAGCCTATTTTCTTTTATTTATTTTGGATCAGAAACAAGCAATCGATATATCGATTATATTCAAGATGGATTTTGTGGATCCTCAGACCGACATCCAGCTCAACACAGACGCAAACGGCGACTCCAGGTAAGGTAAAAAACTGTAAAAACCCCCCAAAACTCTTGTCCAGCTCTGAGGATGGACAGAAGAGAGCTGCAGTTCTGTGTTTTGGCCACAGGTGGCAGTATCATTAGAAAACTCCGTGATGTCTCTTTGAAAACCAGAAGAAATGCAGTTTTTTTTGCTTTTAAAATAGCATCCGCATTCTGCATTACCTACTAATTCCTGTCAAAATGTTTACCCCAGACACACGAATAAAAAAAAATGAATACAGAAATCTTGCCTGGCCATTTGTAGACTTCTGTTGGCAAGAACATTCATCAAAGGTTTAGTGCAAGGAAAAAATTTAGAGGAAAAAGAAAAGTCAAAAGCCTAAAAAATGTTCAGGCTAAAAAGTGTGTCAAATTTGCAAGGATT
This sequence comes from Jordanella pulchra, assembly GCA_034780135.1. NCBI lineage: Eukaryota > Metazoa > Chordata > Actinopteri > Cyprinodontiformes > Cyprinodontidae > Jordanella > Jordanella pulchra. The sequence continues at coordinate 9,383 of JAUZNJ010019078.1, read as the reverse complement.
TCTTCTTCTTCTTCAAATTTGAGTCTAAAGAGAAAATTGGTTTGAAGTATCCTGTTAGGATGAAAGTATAGCTGCATTTTAACTGGAAATAATACCTATAATAATGATAATAATAATCCTGTAATCTGGGGAAAAAGTAAAAAGACAGAACCCAAGTTGCTTGAAGTTCAGTGTAAATTTTCCACAGTTAGTGATGATGGTGTTGGTCCACTGTGTTTTATTGAGTCCAAAGTCTAACTCCATGCATCCTTCTGCTGAGACGCTTTATGGAAACACTGTTTTAAACTTTCCAACATGACTCAGCACCTGCACTCACTAATGGCACAGCCTTAATGGTATCCATGAATGCTACATCCCTCAATCTTTAGGATGTTTATCAAGAGGAAGATTCAGATTAAAACAGGAGACAAACTGCTTAACCTGGTCGCCTCCCTACGGAGATTTTTAAGAATTAATTAACTGAAAGAAATACACTTTTTTAAGGACATTAGATTAAAATGTGATGTGCAAAGCCCACTAATCCTAATCTCATTTATCCCTTTTCCACGTGGACATTTCTCACTATTCATTTGTTTCTGTTTGATGTTGCCTGTTGTTTTTTTAAGTATTCAAAATAAATAATGTTTTTTCAGTATTAGTTGTTCACTATGATTGGAGTCTTGACCTCCTACTGAGTGTGTATTTACCCTCGCCCATCCTCCAGGCTGCCTGTGAACTGAGCAAAGTTGGTTTCCAGCCGTAAACTTCGAGGGGAGGACGGAGGTGATGTCTCACACTTGATGGTAGCTTTGTCCACTTCCACAGGAGACTGAAAGTGTGACGTAAAGTAACTCAGCTTGCTTATGAAAGACACTGAAAATACACAACTTTAGCTGCATTTGCAAACTTACAGCAACTTTCCTTCTGTGCTTCCTCAAGTCACTTGGCTGATGGAAAGAAAAAGACAACAACACATTGTCAAAAAATGGACCGATGGAGGTTTGTTTTCTAATGTGGTATTTGCTCTAACCAGAGTCATAATTCCTAGATGGTGGCTGGCGTTGCGTCCGTGATGCTTAGGCGTGGAGTGGCCGCTGGTGGGCGGGGAGGAGGATGATGCTAGAGACTGGGCTGTGGCAGAGGTGGGCAGAGCTCGGGGTCTGAGGGTCACGTTCAGACCATCCATGCTGCCGCTGTTCACCCGGGACTCGATCTCCTCAGAGCGCAGCTCGGCAGATTCTCTCTCTACCTGGATCATTCTGTTCGCACAACACACAAACACACACACACTTAGCATTGATGACCTTTTCTTTTTACTTTAAATGTATTCTGTTGGGGGTTTATAGAATAGACCAGGGGTCTGCAACCTGTGGCTGAGGTAAAACAAGTGGCCCTATGGACCCTCCAACGTGGCTGTTAATAACTATGGCTAAAAAGAATACTGAATAATTAGTGGTTTTTAATGATGGAGCTATTAAATACTGCAGGTTGTAAGCCATTTTTAAACTTGTTTTCATTGTTTAACTGCTCTGAATTTCTGCATGAAAGGATCCTAAAGGGACCAGTGATGTAGTTACAGTATTTAGCAGGGATTCACCAATTTTAGATTTCTGCCTCACTTTATTTTCATAGAAAACCTTGAACCAATCTGACTGTATGATCTGATTGAGCTGTCTTTATAAAGTGACTAAAGATGACTTGTGTTGTAAAATTGGTTCTATATAAGTGAACTGAACTGAATAAGAGGCGTTCCCGTCTTATTTTATTCAAAAAGAATTGATAACAATAAATAAGTGGTTGAGCTGCAAAAGATAATTCTTTCAGATATGAAAAGTTTAGAGTAGCGTCAGTAGCCAATTTTGTAGATGTTTGGATAAGATTAGTTTCACATCGAAGTCTTGGCCCATCCCCATTTTCTAGATCCATCTCTTACAGAATAACCTTTATTAACCCATTTTAAACAAATATCAACGTCCCATGGAAAATGTAATCCCTTTTACATTTTTTAAAAACATAAAAATAATTTTAAAAATTGATTCTTTCGAACTGAAAAATCTTCTTGTATAGATATTTATCAACACAATGATGTTCTTTACCCAGAAACTAACATTCACTGCTCTAAGTTTGGTTTGATTTTTCTGGACTGAAGGCAAAAAATTGCCCTTTGGATACTAAAGTTTGCCGACTACTGGCATGTACCAACTGAAAATAGGACATGATTGTGAGGTGGTAGGAAAATTATACATTGTTACCCCCAAGGAGGTTGTTTTTGGTAGCGTTGGTTTGTTTGTTTGTCTGTTAGCAACTTTACGGAAAAAGTTATCGACTGATTTGCTTGAACATTTTAACAAAGGTGCCTGGTGAGCTAAGGAGGAGCAATCCATTAACTTTTGGTGGTGATCCGGATCAGGATCTGGATACAGGATTTTTTTTGGTAATGATCGGGGTCCGGTGTGAAAGTGGAGGTCACAATATGTCGGAGGAATGAGCTGCTTGGTGGAGGTCTGTGCTCTCCCAGTGCTTTTCTAGTTTTATAAATGGGTTTATAAATAAAGTTTCGGAAAACGCTTTCAAATAACAGCTCTGCAGGGTGTCAAATTCAAAGTCCAACATAACAGTCATGATTGGTACAGGTGAAGGACTGAGAAGGCAACAGGACATCATGACGGATTGAACTTTTAATGAAAAGAAGATAAACTTGAACAAGGAAAGTCAGTCTAACAGGAATGAGGTTGTACACAGCGAAAAATAATGAAATATAAGAGTAATTTCCCTTGTTCTGAGCAGATAAGTAAGATAATTTGCAAATAGATTTATATTTAAAATGAGGTTAAAACAATTAATTATTATGTTACTTCAAGTACATAATATCTAATTATCTTATTTTAGGGGAAAATAACCATCCGATTGGCAGAACATCCTATTTACCTGGTTAAATCGAGGGAAAATAGGCATAGTTTTAAGAAGTTTGACCTATTTTTAGATTAGTTCTGCAAAGTAAACAGAAAAACACTGAATTAAATACAAAAAAGAGTAAAACTTAACAGATGTTGGTCATCATCATCAGTTTGATCTGACTAAAGACACAGCTGTTCTGTGAGGGCCTCAGGGACCCGTTAGATTAGAGTCCATGGAGGAGCTCCACAGATTCACAGCTCAGGTGTGAAAACTTAAATATTTAACATGCACTCTAGAAATCTGAAGTGGAACGAAGAAAGAGATCAGATCTTACTGCTGCAGTTTATGACAAGCACCAAAGGAGACAGCAAAGATGTAAATAAGATAAGAATGGGATAAACTGTCAATAGAAATGCATACATGAGTGTCTAAATTTGTAAATGGAAGTCAATATATGTAATTAATAAACTGGTAAACTTCTGATCGTACTTAGAAATTTGTGATTCGTACTTGCTGATTTTTTCCTTTTTCCTCCCTCACAATTTTTACTTCATTGACCTTCTTTTCAGAAGTCGCTCTCATATTTTCTTGCATTGTAAAATTGTCCTCATTTGAATCATATTGAGTTAAAAGCCTGATTTTTCCCACCTTATCTCTTCATTGATGGCATCAAGCTGCTCCTGCAGCATGAGAGCGAGAGTCTGAGCATCTGATTGGCCACTAGGCGAAAGCAGCGTCGAGCTCACGTCGTCGTCCATGTCTGACTCTGCCTCGATGTCGCTGCCTAGAAGGTGGCTGACACTCCCGCGCAGAGACGGGTAATCCTGCTCAAACATGGCACACACCTAACATGTGCGTGGGTGAAGATAAGCGTGGACAAAGCATATCAAGTTTAATGAGATTTGTGGCAAGAAATAAAAACCCTGAAGAATTAATTTCATGGATTTAATTAAGAGTACAGGCATACATCTAAAAGTGCAATCTGAGTTTTGTGGAGCTGTTGAGTTGGTTACGAGAAGAGATGGATGAACAAGGAACTTACATCACACATCATGTCCAGCAGCAGGTGAGAGAGAAAGACAGGAAGTTAGTAGAAAGCGGGAAGTTAGGCATGGACACACAGAGCCAAGCACCAACACTTACTGGCAAAGCAGACATGAACCCAAATTAGGCACTGGCAAAAGCTGAATGTGGTTAGAGGAGCTGTTAAAGTGGGACCCTCCTAATTAGTATGTATGCATGGGAACTGGATTAGTTGTAAGAAACAACGGTCACCTTGTTTGGATCGTCTCGTAGAGCCGACAGTCGGCCCTTCTGCGCCCGGCGGATCACAGTTGTGCTGTAGTGGCCGTCCTGACCCTCCACCACAGAGAAGCGGAGGTCGCTGGCGCTTCCCAAATGAGATCTGAGACCATCACATGAGACACAGACTAAACATGTAAAAAGCAGCGAAAACAAAAGCCCCTATGAGGAAGATTGCAGGTACCGAGGATGAGTTCCGTCTCCAAACGCTCCACTGCGGCGTTTCAGATGGTCAATCTCGTTTCTCAGCTTGTCAATCTCTCCAATCAGTCGTTCCTACAGAAGAAAGGATCATTCTTAAACAAAAAACAAAAAAACAAAACCTATACTCTAGAAGGCCTCCGCGAGACATTTTCTTATGACCTTCCCCTTAAAAGATATTCATTGTAATCAAGTTGCAATATCAAATTAGTATTTCTAAAAGGATTTTATCAGACAAAACAAAGTAGCGTGTAAAAGTGGAACGAATGAAACAAGCAAGATTTTAAAGATTTTAAAATCTAAAATCTTAAAGGAAAACCACCTTCCATGTGCTGCGCATCCTTCATGGCTTGTGACAAGACAAAAAAGTTCATACACTTCATAACTCTGAACTACATGGGGTTAGTAATTCATATGTGGTCACAATAAGATGCACAGAGGTAGCTTGGAAAATTTCTACAATAAAGACTGCTGCTATACAATGAAGTTTATAATTAAGACTTGTTATTTACCATTGATTTTAACCGCTTGTAAATAGTTATTGTTATCACAGGACAACACTGTATCCAAGTAAAGTAAAAAAAGTGAATTAATTCCTCTTTTTAGTACAAATTTTGATACATCTGAGTTGTAAGACTAGAAATACTTCTTATACTATTGATGATTTGGTGCCGTTTCACTGACCCTGGTATGGTGGAACTCCTCAAGCTGTTTCTGGCAGTTCTCTAGGTCCTGAATGAGAGCATTCTGTAAAGAAGGAGGACAAACCTGTCATTAAAGATGTCTAATAGTAAGAATATTGGTGCAACTAAAATCAACGCAGTGTAACTTTTAACAACCCAGCGGCACTAGACCTGTAACTTCCAGATTTAACGCCCCAGAAACCAACTGGAAAATTAAACAGCCTCCCTCTGTGTTCCGGTTCTGATAACAGATCACTTTGAACCAGCAGAATGTGAAGTCATGGCATTACTAAAGTCAAGGACACAGTTACCCTCAGACTGCGCTCTGGGTCACATGATCCAACTGAGCTACATAGAGAAATTTTCTTAAAAGGGCAATGTAGCCCCAATTACATTACAAGTGACAGAAAGAAAGGGTTCCAGCTGATGAGAACCCAGAATGTTTTACCCCAGAAGAACCAACTAATTTACAGTGTTAGAATAAAAATATTTGTTATTACAGAAATGTACAAAGGCTGTGTTAAAAAATAGTTTTTCTGAACTGATTCTAATTTTAACTCGTAGAAAACGACTCATATAACCGAAGATCGATTTTTAAAAAACATAAATTCTCCACTGTCCGTAAAGCCACCATCAACAACCATTCTGCTATCAATATGCTGCATAAGGACACAGCTAAATGTTTTGAATTACAGCAATGCAATTTGAGATCAGATTGATTGAGAATTTGTTCTAAATCTTGACAATAGGAATCGATTGTTTAAATTCAAACTGATAGTCAGTCTTAAAATATATGCCTGATAAAGAAACATGGCAATGTACTATTTTTCTTACACAGACCAGTCATGTTAGCACTTATATTTCAAAACATGTAAAATATAACATTTAATTATTGGAAAAATTTGTTTGTTTTTTGCGTTAAAAAAAATATAAGAAACCAAACTTTGCTTTTTCACTACAATTTTGAATATGTGAGTTTCAGTTTTTAACTGAGACACTTTAAAAATAGTACCAATTGTACCACTTTAAATAATAGTACCAAAATATATTTTCTCATCCTTCAAATAAATTACAATCTCCTTTAGATTACAAACCTAACACCTTTAGGGAGTAGCCTAAGTATTTAAAAGGAGCAATAAGCAGAATTTCACCCATAGGAGGGCTGCTCAGCACTGTCAAAAAACATGTGTAACAAGTGACGCCTCTCCTTCACTCCAACTATCCCCCGCATGCCTTTTCTCTTACTTGTTGCTTCGATTAAACATATTTACGATGAATAAATACACCAGGAAACAGCATGTTTTGTGAAGAATAAAGTAACCTATAACTTTATGGTTCTACTTTTAAGACTAGGCTCAGGTCATCTTGAGCCAACTCTGTGGTTACGCTACTAAATTAGGATTAGAGTGTGGGTTTTGATGTCTTCAAAGTATGTATCTTTTTATTTCTTTCTTTTTATTTCTCTTTCTCACTGTTTGTGTCACATGCTGTTTTTATTTTAATTATGTAAAGCACTTTGAAATGCCTTGATGCTGAAATGTGCTATATAAATAAAATTTGATTGATTGATACTATAGACTTAGGCTGCTGGAGGACATAGGGACCACTTTTTCTCACTCCGCTACATTGTATCTCTATTCTTGATATTCTAGCCATAGTAGCTTTAACTGGTATGGCTGTGACACCATCCTGGAGAGAAATGTCGCCTGGGCTGCTGCCATCACCACTTTCAGTTGTAACATGAAAACTGTCTCAGAACTTGTCTGCTTAACTGTTTCTTTCCTAGACAAAACCCCTTGTGAAGCTAGTTTACTGTTACCTTCTCTAACATAGAAAGAATTTATGGGTCAGTGCTTCTATGAACCTCAGTCGCTCACACTGAGCCTGGTTCTGAGGGAGTTTTTTTTCCTGTCCACTGTAACAGCATGCATGCTCGGTGTGAGGGATTGCTGTAGAATTAACGACATAATGAAAGCTAATACCTACTGCTGAAATATGCTCATTCAGGAGATGCTTGTCTTTCAAACTCAATGACTAAATGCAATCAGCTGGGTTTTCTTGGACAGAAACTTTTAACCAGTCTGCTCATATGATCTGATTGGTTTGTTTCTGTAAAGGGCCTTGATATGACACATGCTATCAATTGGTGCTGTATAAATAAAATGAATGGCATCGCTAGCAAGAGAACTTGGACCACCATGTGCTCCTAAACTGGCTGCTATGGTGGTGTTTTATAGGCAGGGAGGGACTAAGCTCAGAGTAGAGCTACTCACATGGGTTTACGTGCAAGGCTTGCAAACAATAGAGTGGAGATAGAAAGGTATCTTTGTTATTCACAATAATATATTTTATTTATTTCTAGCTAAAATATCAATAATTGCGTGTTGCTCCTTTAAATTTAACTGCTTTCTTTATTCTATAATAGAGATCAAAGTTGGTATCAAAAGATTTTTTTTTTCAAAAACACCTCCCAAAATGGGTATAATGCATACCCAGGGGCAATTACACAGTTCCCCACTTTGGGAATCCCAGATCTGTTGCATTAAAATAAAACTGCCTGCTGTGTGACTTTGTAAATTTTATGAACTTAAAAAAAGCAGCTTCATGAGGTGAGAAGAGGCCTCGCCTTGTCCTCCAGGGCGGCCATGCGCTCCTTCAGATGGAGCTGCAGCCTTTCGTTGGACTCCGTCAGCAGACGGTCCACAGTGTCAGACAAACGCTTGTTGTGCTCCTCGTTCATCTTCTCCCTCTGACGAGCCTGACGAGCAAGACAGGGAGAAGAACCAAGGGGAAAAATAAAAAATTTAAATCTTTGTCACATTTGTCTCTCCAATACATCCACGTGGGCGTATTCATGTAGCTAATTAAGCATTTCTACATGGATTAAAGGGATAAAGCAAGAATTTAGCTGTAGATCACCAGCTGCCAGATATAGGTCTTCTTGGCCAGCCAGGATGATTTAATTACCATCATTAACTTGATGAGGAAAAACGGTTAAACAGCTCCTATTAAATGGGAAGCACTGTGCTTAATATGTTTTCTGCTGTAATTGCATTAAAGAAGAACATTTATCACAGATACAAACACACATCTGCACAATCAAAGAGCTTTTCTACTAAATATAGTCAGGAGATCGCAGAGAGAGAGAGAAAGGGGAAGAGAAATTAGCTGGGAGTGAATTATTCAGAGTCTAAAGATAGTATCCAATCAGTCTTAAAGTGGGGGAGGGCAGAGAGATTTGTACAATTTGGTTTGAATTCATGCAACAATGCACTGTGGCAAATGACAAACTCTTGTTGAATGTGTGAGCGTATGTGTATGCATGCATGAGGGAACACACAGCCAAAAGTCAGAGCGTCTGACCAGCGTGGAGCATCAGCCGATCATACGGGCATTATTAGGAGAGGCCAGAGGAACGCTGCAGGGGTGATGCACGCAAACGCACACCCACCCACGCAGTCATGGACAAACACACACTGACGGCTGAAACACGAAAACAAACAGACACGCGTACTCTGGCAAGCTCTTGGTTTTTCTCTTCCAGTTGGGACTCCAGCTGTCGAAGCCGTTCCTCCACGTTGCCATGCCGCTCCTCAGCCTGCAGGGGGAGACATATTCATACACTGTGGGTATACACACTTCTCTAGAAGGCAGGTTTCACATGCTGAAATGCATAAATTTTGTTAACAAATGTGACAGTTTTCATCTTTCTCAAAATCCAACTTGTGAAATGTCTTTATCTGTTACCTTGGTTAGTGCTGCAACTCTCTGAGCCAGTTCAGCTTCAACCTCTGGCAGAGTCTCAGCCTTCCTCATGGTCTGAGCCAACCGCTGCTCTGCCATCTCCAGCATCTCCTGCAGCTGACGCACCTTTTCCTCACTCTAACACAACCCAACAGATAAAAACAGAGGGGCATTAATACAACCGGAAGCTGTAGTTTAGCCTAGAAATACCCAGACAACATGAAACTTCTCACCTGTGTTATACATATATTTTTTCTAACTCGTGTGCATGTAATTTCTTAATGATTTAAACTAATAGATCAATACTGAAATAAAAAAAGAAGGTAGCATTGTTTTAATCTTCTTAAAATGTTACATTTGCATTCATCTCCATAGGTAAACAAAACGATTTAATGACCTTTCTGTTGCACTTGCTGCAGCAAGTCTGTTATGTGTTGCTGCAGCAAGGTTTCCTTTTTCCACCTCAAGAACATTGCCAAACTCTGCCCCTCCCTTTCCTAAATAGATGCAGAGAAGTTGGTTCATGCCTTTATCTCCTCTAGGTTGGACTACTGTAATGCTCTCCTCGTCGGGACC
>JAUZNJ010019067.1:0-12399 GCA_034780135.1 Jordanella pulchra | reverse complement strand
ACCCCCCCCCCCCCCCCCCCCCCCAGTGAAATAAAACAATTCCCGAAGAGGACCTTCCCTTTAGGAATTAATGAAATGTTATTCTTTTTCACAACTCGTTATTGTTTGTCAGTGTGAGGAAAATGCAGCAAACAATCATCTTTTGTTACCTTGAAGAAATTAAAATCAATTTTAAAGGACAGGGGGATTAGATTGTTTGGCATCTGTAACCGACCCCAAACCTAATTATGTGATATTGCTTGATTATGTGTTTTTTGTATCTGGTTTTGTGTTTTGCATTTGTGGTGTTTTAAGCTGCTTTCTTGACCAGGCCACTCTTGAAAAACAGGCTTTAATCTCGGTAAGTTATTTTCATGGTAAAATAAAGGAAACACACATATCTGAATGCTTCATATTCACTTTAATTAGCTGCATATACATGTCGGAAAGAACAAATCCATATCCAAACCCCAAAATAATGATTTACTGAGTGCATTTCAACAATTATGGGAGAAATGCTTTAAAAACCCAGGAGAGAACTCCAGGTGCATTAAATATGCGTCCGCTGAACCATGCAATGAGGTTTCTGATTTTCAATACACAGACTACTTTATTAAGCCAAATATTTGAGGTGTAAAAAAACAGAGAGAATTGAATTAAAAGATATGTTTTGAAATGTAATAATTTCAATAATTGACATTTAAACTTAACTAAAGGAAGAAAGGAGTTTAAGTTATCAGATTAAACTTTTTAATTACCAAAATCTGGACATACAGCAACAACAACAAAAAAATGTAACTAATTTCACAGATATGGTCTACTAATAATATATTGCTCAACTTCTAGCATTTTGTTTTTAACCAAATCATTGGCAACCAGTAAAAATTATTAAAATTATCAAAGCCCAGCAAACTGTTTTTTTTTTTTTTTTGAGTATTTGGCAGCAAAACCTCTTGATATTGTTTGTATTAGACACTGAGTGATCGACTGGTTAATGATATGAATTTGTTTTATAAAAGATTTCCACTGTAAAACACAATGGACTATTTAAAAAGAAAATCCCTGTCTCAGTTACTTTTCAACAATGGAAGGACTAGAGGCAGATATTAACACGAGTATATAAGAAATCAGCATCCTGTTAAAATATCCCCACATATTGAGAGAAAACATGAAAAAGCCAGAATTACCAAAGTTGTGATAAACAAAGCTGAATGTAGAGCTATGTTTTTCACCACAAGGTTAAAATAGAAACCAATAACGTTAAGTGATTTTTAACCTCTGTGATTGTTGGTAAGGAAACAGTTGAAGGTGAGGTCAATCTTGCTTTTTTAGGCTTGGCTTTTGAAACTATGGAGATAGTATCTAGGGGACTTGGTGGGGATTCGTTTTAAAGGATTCTTCGGTCATACTTTGGCAATCAAATATAATAAGTATCAGGAAACACATAGATTTTAAAATATTACAGGTTAAAATCTTAGTGACATAAAGTTTGTTTTTGCTTTATAAACAAAAGCAAAAACATGTCAGCCTGGGGAACCATGTGGTCCCACAACAGAAAACATGATGTTTTCAAAGAAGATCAAAACCCAAATTGTTTAGCTGGAAAATCTTTCCTTAACTTTGTTGACCTGTAACCTCTGATGATCTCCATTTCGGAAAAGTGAGATATCACCACAGTTCAGGGAAGCTTCGCCTAGGCTGTGTTAGACAGATTATATTTGTATTTGATGTTAACGGCAGAAGTTAATTTCCATTTGAGTTCTGTATTTTTAGGTTATTTGGAGATTATTTTATGCATTTAATTAACATATTTAAAGAAAAAGATATGTTTTGGAATATAGAGTATCAGTCTTGCAGTACATAATAGATTTAACATAAATTCATTGGATTTCCTCTGCTTCCCTTTTCAAGTAAACTAAATAACTGATACGTTTTTTTTGTAATGCTTTTAGACTATATTTTTTCTTTGTTGTTGTTTTTCGCCAGGGCCTTTTAAAATGAGCACAACAGAAGAGTTTCTTTGGAGCAAAAAAGCTCATTCTATAAGATTTAGTTCATGCTACCTTTTCAACAGGAGCCACTAATATTTCCAATGATTTTTTTTTATCTCTGTTGTTGTTGCAGGAAAATCACAAGTCTTGTTGTATTTCTTAAAAGACTATTAGACATGTAAAAGCTCTAACGGCCCTCGGCCACCAGCGGAATCTCCCGAGTTTAAATACATGTTTACAACTGATTTATACAACTGCTGTATGTCATTTATGTCTAGAAGGGAGATCCAGCACCTACATCACACTTCCAAAACTGATTGATTTAGGTTTGTTTTATTTTGGTTTCCTTTTTAGTTCATTCTTTTTTCTTTTATTCTTCTTAATGTGTCTAGAGTTGTTTTTCTTTTAAATATCTTTTACCTTCCTGGATATCTCTGGTTTCGGTGTATCTATGTCAGTTTACAACTCTCCTATACTTACTGCATTCCCACTGCCACAGCTGCTTTAGTTTGTTTTTCTCTTTTGATTCATCTGTTATTTCACCGCCCTGTTTTTGTATTGAATCTAATTTTTAATAAAAAAAAAACCAAACATTTCTTTTGAGTTTTTACAGCTTGTTTTTTTCAGACAGTCGGCTGACAGGGAAGGGGGTATGAGAGAAGGGGAGAGACATGCGGGAAAAGACCACAACCAGAGTCGAACCTGTGTCGCCCGCGTCGAGGACGAAGGCCATGGTACATGGGTTTCTGCCCGTGAAAGACCATTTTTGTGAGTACACTTTATTTATCATTAGTAACTTTTTTTCACCACGGTCAAGCCCTGCATTTAGGTCCCTATGAGTTGAGCCATGACATAATGATGCTAAGAATAGAATTTTGCTCTTTAGTAAAAAAAACTGTAATAAGACCTAAGAAAAGCAAAGTTTCTCTAATAACAAATATCACCTTTTTGTAGTTTGAGTCACAATCTGAGCTTGTGCTACATTTTAGTCATAAGGTGAGATATTCACACAAGACTACGGTAAAGACTTAACTGTAGACCACTGGCATTTGTCAAAGTGTACCTATTACTTCCCTATTTAGAAAGGACCCTGAAAGCATCGTTATATACATCATAATGTTAAAAAAATGCATTCAGTTAATTATTTTTATTGTTGTTTGTTCTCGACCCACCCTGGGCGTGTTTGGAACACCTTTAACGTCCTCACAGTTTACTTGACACTTCCAGATGAACATTTGATGTCGTTTACTTTTTTTTCAGTGTCATGTATTCTGGACAAAAAGCCCTTAACTGAGCAGTATTTTAACTTTATTGCATGTATTTACGTAAAATCTCTTTATCTGTAACATAAGCACCACTTTTCATGAGCAGCATTTTTACAGATGACATTTTTATGACAGCTTAGAATAGCTTCCGGTTTTTTATGGTCATCCATCCTTACTTAAGTAAATTAGAGCGATCTTTAGGTCCTGAGGGTGGTTTTGATTCCTCACTCCTTCCATATGTCTGTCTGGTTTACCAGCTCCTTGTGTTTGGCAGGAATCATACAGGCAGCTTAATGCTGCTACTTAAAAAAGAAGAAATTCAACCAGGAGAGCAGAGGAGAAACAAATGAGTGTAGAACCCAGAGATAGAGTCTTCGTGTCAAACCAAGACACTATTATACTTGTTATAATTCATTATTATTTCGATGACAGGGGTCTTGCTCTCAAGGTGACTCCATTACATTACAGGTTATTGCCTCATATATCAAACTTGGGCTGCCCCAATTTTTAGGCAGCAGAAGTGGCTGACTGACTGTGAAATTGACTGCTCTCCATCACTGAGTAATTAGATTAGCCTACTGGTTACGTATAAAACAAGAGCAGACGGCATTCTCTCTCCTGAGACCACTGGTGATGACGATGACGAGGGCGCACCATTGCCCTGTACGAAAAGATAGCCTAATGTGAGGAGATGTAGATTGTTCCTTTCTGCTGAACAACTGCATTGCAAACAGGATTGACAGACTGAATTTTCAGGAGTTACAAAAATGTCATTAGCTGGATAGAAACGTTTTATTCTAGTCAAATTCTTCTTTATTGTTTTAGACCTTGTCTTGTTGGGAGTTTTGTTTTCACTTATCATTCAGTTTATATCTGCTTAACTGTTGGCTTTTGTTTTATAATAAAGTTACAGTGAGCTGAAACGAGCTGCAGCGATCAAGTTCATTTTTCTGTTCATTAAAACTGCTCTGAAATGTAGCTTTTCACAGATGTTTTATCTTTCTCTCTTTGGCCTTTTTAATGTCTGAGTTTGTTGCCTGAACTAGACCAAAAGTGTAAAACTTTTTTCTTTGCCTCAACTCTTTTAAGTGGGAACCTTTAGTGCTGTAAAAAGTATTTACTCATCTCTTCTATAACCTGACTATTTACTGAAACCGTAAGATGAGGTATCAACAAACCAACAAACATCAAAAGCAACCCAACATCCATCCCTTATTAATCCATTAACTCTTTTGTTCATTTGAATAGGAACCTGTATGACGGCACGAAATGGGCTAAAACATAAAGCATAGCAATCTAAAAAATCAGAACCAAAATTACTGGCATTATTAAAATGATTAAATTCTTTTTTTTTTATTTGAAACATTACAACCATAAAATTAGAAAATGTTGGTATTTTAGGTGTTTAACCAAAACTAAGTACTTCGATATGAACTTTTGAAAATGTTGATACTGTATTTATGTTCATTCCTTTGCAAAAAAAAAAAAAGCTCAAACTCGATCAGATTAAATGGAGATTATCTTTGGATATTAGTATTCATGAAAAGTGCAAATTTACTTTAGGATTTTGGTCTGAATTTCAACTCTATTATAAACATGATAATGTTTTGATCAAACCAATACACGGTAGCTTTGGTTGTAAGTTTAGCATTGCTGTCATTGTTCAACTTTGGACCCAGTCTCAGTCTGATACTTGGACTCCCTGAATTCTTCTTCCCTTTGAATGAACCTCTTACCTTGACGGTCTTCAAGTTTTATCTCTGGAGAGTTGTTCTTTATCTGTGAAATCTTTGCAGCAGTTTCCTCCATGTGAAGCCATTTTGGTGCACTCTAGGTAGCCATTAGCAACATATGGTGAGAATGATTTCAAGTCTGGCATCTGTTCCATGATTGTTTAGAATGATCGCAATAGAGAAACATCTATGAACAAATCACAGTTGTCCCACAGTGAGCTACTCCATTGTATTGTGGAGAGCCTTGTTAAAAGAGACTTTTTAAAACATACAAATAAGGCCTAAAAATATCTCTGAAGTCTGATCTTAGTTGTTAAACAAGATCAACATTGTTCTCCTGTCCTACAAATGGGGCTGTTTTAAATTCCAAACTTTACACTGCCCTTTTTTATCCTCAGTTATCGGTCAGCGCTTAAACACTTTCATGTCTTAATTAAACCCCTTTTATAAGCCCTTTCTTATCTGTTGTATTTTGCATTATTTGGCTCTGCATAAGCAGATATGATAATTTTACTCACAAAGTTTAAATTACTCTTGTGCAGAAACTTTTCTTGATCGTATTTCCCTAGAGGAGCACTTTGCTATAGGTGTGTTTCAAATAACAATCATGGCAGCTGTGCCGTACGCATGCGTGTGGATAAGCCGTTACATTTGGAGCAACAGTGACTATAAGTAGTTCATGCATTTTGCTGAGATGGCTGTATAATTCAGATTTGATGCCTTTGTACAATAGCACTCATAAAACTAAGATCGTTAACCTGCTACGTTCCCGCTGTCGGCTGATAGAGACATCTTATTTGTGGTGTTTACATGATGTAGATGTCTGTGCATGTTCAATAATTTTTTTCAGCAAGGTGTTGATGCTCACTTGCTTAGCCTTAATCCACCATGCTTCAGTGAACTGTTTGTTTTTAAAATCAGAGGATTAGTAGTCATCCGTTGTCTCTGAGAGGTGAAACAACCTCTAAAAATGTTCAAGAGTGAGCATATAGGTGTTTACAGCTGGTTAAGAGGCAGGTTACAGTCATTTACAGGTTTAGTCTCTGCAGAAAAACTGTATTAGAGAAAAAAAAGATAGAAAATTTTAA
This sequence comes from Jordanella pulchra, assembly GCA_034780135.1. Lineage (NCBI taxonomy): Eukaryota > Metazoa > Chordata > Actinopteri > Cyprinodontiformes > Cyprinodontidae > Jordanella > Jordanella pulchra. The sequence goes on along the minus strand of JAUZNJ010019067.1, from coordinate 6,343 downwards.
CATTTGACATGATTACTTGCACTCTTTGTTCAGGATATAAACTTTTGTCTGATTTAAAGGAACTAGGGGCAGGACTTGTGAAGAAATATACATGTACTGTATTTCCAGTTTATAATGCTAATGAGTGATGAAGCATTAAAAACCAAAACCAACCCACATATCTCTCCATTGCCTTGAGAAGGTTGTGTGCTGCATAATACGCTGCAACTTGGAGACTGAATTTCCCGCGCAGTCCTAAGGATGTGACGTCAGTTGCTCAATGCACATCCCTGACAGCTGTGATACAGGAAGTCGTGGCTGTTTCAGTTGTAGTATTGGAGAGACCTGCTTGACATGGTGCTTGTTGCCGTCATAAAATGTGCATGGTGGTCTTGTAATAAACCGTCACATAGTAAACAGCATCATCAGTGCAGTACTGTGAATACGGCCTGTTTGCCTATCTGCTCTGTCCCCTGCCAGCTTGGCTGGTGGCTGCAGTTACCCCCAGTGCCTGTCTTGTTACTTTAATGATATATAAAGAGGATGCAACAGAAAATGAGTTTTTTTGTGCAGTAAGTAAAGATGGTTGTAGGTTGCATCAGGTAAAGGAGCATCCTGTCATTTTAATAAACTCTACCATGATAAACATGAGCTGATTTTAATGCTTTTAAAACTTAATGCCTTTTCATGTTTGCACTAATTAATGGTAGATCTGTATAGTAGCATAGTATCTGTTCTTCATCTAACCAGGACTCACCTTGTTAACTAAATTTTTAACCATTTACACCATAAAATATAATATACACAATTATATGTATAATGTATAATACTGAATAATCTATCTTATCATAATCTGTTGCTTGTGTGTTATGCAGTTTTCACTAACTGAGGTCCTCATATTCGGCAGGTTGGTAGAAACTTTGCATGTTAATGTGCACACTTTGCGAAGCGTAACGTTTTTATCGATGTTTTGTCCATATATTAAAGAGTAAAACTTATGTTTATCTTTACCATTGCATACTTTCTTGTCAGCTTTGAATTTATTGATTAATTTATCCCTTTTCAAAAATATCTCAGGGTAATTCCATCAAAAATATTGGCTTTGTCTCACAGCCCTTGCGTCTGAAGAAGAAACAAACTAAAAACAGTTTTGTAACAGAATATTAGTTTCTTTACTGGTAAATCCATGGCAAAACTTTGCACACTGTTGGACAAAACTTCCTTTTTTGTTTTGCTTAAGTCTTTCATTTCAGGACGTGTATGCCATTTTGTAAAAGGTTCAATACATTTCCCAGAAACGCGGTGTAGAGGAAATATAACGTGTTATGGGGCAAATATGAACACTTCGCTAGAAAATGTATTTCTTCATTGACTTAGTTCCTCAAAGTGTTATTCCAGGGGAATCATAGCCCCAGGCCTTCATTGCTTTCTTAGAGTTTTTACTGTATTCCCCCAACTTCACTTTACATCAGCCACCATTAATGCTGGGAAAGAATCTTTTTTCTCCCCTATACAGCAGTATTGAGGTGCATCATAACATGAAAGCTAGTCTTTCATGTTGTGGCTAGGCGCTAAATGCACACCAAAAAGAAAATATTGATTACTACTTATTCAATGATTTAAGGCTAAAGTAAAGCAAAGGCTTCCAAGGATGTTGGACAGAGAACTCATTCTACATTAAGACACACTTTATCATCAAAGTTTGGATACATTCACAAAAGTTAATTTGCTTAAATGAAATCAGATTTGATCTGGAAATAGAACAGCATATGAATAACACTTCAGTCTAGTTTAAGAAACATAAACATATCGCTTTCATGTTACTAGTTAGTTATTATTTAGCTAAAACTACTTGTGAAGTTTGAGAAAACTGGGGAGCATCTTATTTAATCAGCTGCGTACACCACTGATCTATAAAAGCAGCAGATGAGTTTTACAGCAGTGAGCAGAGAAGTGAAATCTGGACCAGGGGCATTAAAATGTATAATATACTATAATTTATTCACAGTACAAACCTAAAAGTATAGTATTTAACATTTGAAAAGGCTTTCCTCACTTGGTAATCAACATGTACTTTATTGGTGATACCAAAAGAACTACCTGCTCCCGTAAAGGAATATTTTCGTCATTATTAACTTTGTTCTGTCATACACAATAAAAACCAATACAATTAAATAATGGTTTAAATCAACAGCCTGTTTAAAATGTATTTTAATATAGTTAATAAAGTGTTTTATTAATGTGGCAAGGTGCACAACAGAGAGCCTGAGCGGGATTTAATCCCCATACTCCCAGGTGAAAGCCACAGCCAAAGGGATATCTCCTTGGGCAAATAGCCAAGGCAAATGATCAATCGTAGGCGTTGTGTCAGATGTCACCGTGTCGGGTCGACCAGTCAGGTTGACGTGTGTCACTTTCACCTGGGAGTCTGGGGATCAAATCCCGCCCAGGCCTTCTGTTGTGCACATTTGGTGTTGCTGGCAGGATCCATGTACTATGCCAATAAACGGTCCATAAATTTGAAAATTGATTGTGGTGGCCTAGATAGAGCACAAGCACTTGCTTGGGAAAAGAGAGGGATAGATGTGACAGTGTGGGGTCCTGTCACTATGCCTCCAACTGAGGATTTGCCTTTGCTAAAAGGGAGCCAAAGGGAAAATCCCTTTGGTTGACGCGTGTGACTTTCAACAAGGAGTCTGGAGATCAAATCCCTCCTGGTCATCAGTAGTGCACCTTGTCACATTAGCCAAACTGCTCTTTGGTTAATATCGAACAATCTACGTGATGGTAAAGTAAAAGCACACAAAACAGTTTATTATGAAGAAATTGGATGTTTTTTAAAACCACAGTTTTACAAGATAAGGAATTAATCTACAAAGTTACAGTTTGTTTTTACAGGACAATGATTTTAGTCTCATTATCCATGAGTTGATCCTTGAATCATCTATGGTGAAATAAAAGACAGAAACATCAAAACATGACAAATTAATCATAAAACTGGAAAAGAATAGCAATCAATGTATTCCTGTTTCTTGAAGGTGGAGCTGGGTCATTGTATCTACTGACGCAAGAGGGAACTCCTGTTACACATGAAGTCATTTTTTACAATTTAGAGGTTTGAAGTTCCTCCCTCCCCAACCAAAGTTCTAAATTTAAGCTGGGAAGTCAGTGAAATGCCAGAGATACTTGCTACCCATGACTACTTTGTTTATCAGGAATAGCTGGTAAATAGTGGCTTAGGTTTTTATTCAAAGGTTAAAATTATGCAAAATGAACTTTTTGAGCTTTTAAGTATGTTGTAATGCATTTCTTCAATAAAAATCGCAAACTTTTATGTTGCTTCATGCATGTCTAACTAATCCTCATGAGTTCTGGTCTTTGAGCAGCAGCTGCCCCTCCCTGTCTTGTGAAAATGTGTTGCAAGGACAGGTCCACGTCGACTGAATCCCAAACCGGCCCCTAAGCACTAACCCTCCATTTGCATGTTCCTACATAGGGTCCGCCACATTAAGGACGGCCTCTTCCCTCTGAAGGGAAAAGGAAAGCAGTCGTTTCTATGGAAACACAGTGACGCCTAGCGTGAGGTTAGTGCCAAGTGCTGATGTTTACGGGCCGGTTTGGGATTCATCCTGAGTCTGCAGCAGTGCAAGCTTGCTGGAATTTGGCAGTGGGTGTAATGGCAAACTATTGGCGGAGGAAAGTTCCACTGGTTTACTGCATCTTCGTCATACTGACTGAAAAACAAAAACAAAAAAAAACAAAAACAAAAAAAAAACACAACTAACCCTAAAGGGAAGGTCCCGTCTGAAATATTTTTATTCGACTGCATATATTTATTTTTAAGTAAGGGTAAAATTGATATCGTGTCAACCTGCTACAGCGACTCATATGTGGCATTACTGTGTCACCATAGCACAGACTGCCTTCTTTTTCCATAGGAGGGAAGCGGCGGTCCCTTTCTCGTTTATCCCCCCCACCTTCAATCAAGGGTGCCTTCCACAGCTGTGAGTGTGACTTTGTTGGGAGTAACACTTGATTGCTAAGGGTTAGTGCTTAGGGGGTGATTTGGTATTCAGCCATATAGTTGTTATTTCCATTTCCCTTTCGGGAAGCATCTACCTTAAATGTGATACACCTGTCCAAGAAACAATAGGTCCACTTTCTCCAATTAGCGAGCATCATGTGAGGTAAAACAAGATAATTTTCTGCTCAAAGACAAAGTGGCTATGTTAGCATAAATTATGTAAAGTGACTGCAGCATCAGGACTAGGTTTTGAGGTGTTGGGTCATTGTAGTTTTATATTGAGTTTCATAGAAACTTGGGTGGCTTTGTTTATCTTTGTGTTTCCATTGAAAATATTGTATTTTCTGACTCCTTGTTTAGCTTTTCTATATTTGTTAAAAATAAAACAAAACAATAAAACATTAAAATTGAAATCTTATTACAGCTGGTTTTAAATAAATGCCCCCCCCCCCACCTTAGCTGAGCTTGGTGGAACAGGTGATGCAACCAGCTTTAGTGCTGGTACACCTAAATTTTCCACAAGATGGACAGAACTACAGAGCTTGACATTGTCCTTCAATTGAAAGGGGAAAATTGAAGAGATTTATACATAAATGTCTTCATTGAGGTTCAAATTTAGTTATGGTTAATTAAAATAGGCCTCACTTTAAACTATTATAGGCTAAATACAGATTGAATCTGAAGCCTAAAAATATGTTGTTTTTTTATGTATGTGTTGAAACATTAGACTTGTTAAATTTTGGGAAAACATAGTGAAAAACACCATTCCTTAATTTGGATGTCTTTGCTTTTGTGCCTTATTAGAGACTCAAACCATTGAAATCTGAGGCAGCTCCTGGGTTTCACAGTTATTTTGTAGGAGCAGGCAGCTTTATTATTTCCTGCTGTGGGATTTATTTGTCCCATGCCCTTTAAAAGGCCACACTGGACCCACTACGGGAACTGATTGTTCCCCTGTGCTTGCACCTGCCTTTCTACTGGCCCACAGGAAATAAGGAATCCATCAAATGCTCTGGAATCAATTCTCCATGCAGCGTGTTGGAAAAGAAAGGTGGGAAGGAGGCAGAAATTAGAGAAATGATGCCCTACAATAATGAGATGGCCAAGCTTGTGGATTTGTTAGTATAACATAGATACTAAAATTTAAAATAAAAATACATAAAGGTTAATTTTTACTTAAATTTTAAAGAATCACCCAAAAGAGTAAAAAGTTGGTTAAGTGGTGGAGTTTAAGTATCATTGTGTCTTGTTCACAAGTAATGGCAAGACAGAGGAGATAGATAGACAGATCTGGACTTTGTCTGCTTAAATTAGTGAGTGAAGTCAGTCATAGTGTTGAGTACAGCTGCAATGTAAAGATTCAGGGTGGCCTTTACATTTTTCTTTTCAAAATTGCTTATCTTGACCAGATTTGACCAGATTTGTTTACTCTTTTTGGAAAACTGGAAAAAAAAGTTTGCCATGTATATACAACAGAAATCTGTTTCTAAGCTAGCTATAAAATGGGTAGAAAGTCTGCATGAAAATAAAGTGTTGCGTGTTTCCTGATGAATGTATGACAAATCTTTTGGCGTCATTGAAAAAAGTTACTTTTCACATCAAGATAGATAGCTCTATATCAGTCTACAGGCAATAGTTTATGTATTAATATGAAAGTTATTCAAAAGACAGTTGGAAAAAACCAAACAAGTATGTTTTGTTTATGAATTCTGATGGTTAAAGCCTCTTTTTCTTCAAATACATATGGGAGCAATGCTATGGTTGTGCATTAATTAAATAAATCCTTCACTTTTATTTTCCAAAAAACTCAAAACAACAGAATTATTACCAAATAATTATGTTTTATAGTTTCTCTTAGTTTGGTTCATTTCCTGTCTAATGCAAGCTAAAATGAAAAATCTTGACTATATTTCAAAAAGTCAGTAAAAGATGGAGGAGGAAAGGAAAGCACCTCGGAATACGAAGTGACACCATAATTTCATGCTAGCATGGAATGGCATGAAATTACCAAATCCTCCAAACGTAAGGAAAGGCAACAGTGCAATGTGACCAGCAGCCACTGGCAGTGATGTTTAGAAACAGAGAAGTAATCTTATTAGTGGGGGAACTATTTGTATTCATCAAATATGAAATAGAAACAAAAGCCAGGATATGGTTCTGGTTTGTAAAGACATTAAAGCTACGTATAGTTGCTAATCCTGTTCAGAAACACTTTTTGTTATTTTGAGTGATATAGTTCTTCCACTCTGGGAGTGGTAAATACTTTATTCAATTCAATTCAATTCAGTTTATTTATATAGTGCCAAATCACAACACATGTCATCTCAAGGCACTTCACAA
>JAUZNJ010019056.1:2450-17276 GCA_034780135.1 Jordanella pulchra | reverse complement strand
GTAACAATTTATATACAGCAGGGTAACAATTTATATACAGCAGAGTAACAATTTATATACAGCAGAGTAACAATTTAGTTTGACTAAAGTGACAGCCGGGTTACAGAAAAGTAACTGCAAAGTAACAACAGAGAAACAAATAAGTTAGAGTAGACTAACAACCTGTAAACAACCAAGTTACAGAAGAGTAACAATAGAGTAACATTGAAGTTGTAGGAGAGTAATGTCAGAGTTCTTGAGGAGTAACAGCAAAGTAACAACTGAGTTACAGTAGAATTGCAACAGAGTAACAGTGTTACATTAGAGTAACAAAAAGCAGAGTCACAACAGAGTACAGACAGTTGTAGTTAGTGAGTTACAGCAGACTAACAGCAGAGTTACATTACAGTAACAACTGAGTTCTAGTAGAATGACAGCTGAGTAACATCGACTAACAACCACGTTACAGTAGAGTTACACTAGTTTATGGTTGTGTCTCCATAGTTTCAATAGATTCACTTATGCCTAAATCAAAGTAGAAACTGAAAAACAAGAAGATTTTGTTCTTACTGTCGTATTGCATCTGGGATCTGGAGTCTGTCTGTTGGGATGGACTGAGAGAGTTGTTGAAGATTCTGAACAAAACGAATCTTCCTGCTGAACTTGTCACTGTGAAAGACAGGTAAGTTCAGAACCCAAAATAATTACTTCAGGAAGGCACTTAAAACATGTTAGCAGATGTGTTTCGGCTCAGTGAGGTGTTACTTAGTTTTGATGATGTAAAGAATGTGTTTCTGATGATCTTCACATCAATAAATATCTACAGCTGGTGTGTTGTTTACAGCCATACAGAGGTTTTATATACAGTACTTGCATGACATGCAGACCTGATGAAGGGTTTGACGAGTGTGATTAGAGCTTTGATGTACCAGGCAGGATGGACAACCAACAGTCCCTTCAGGTCCTTCTTCAACCTGGACAGAAATCACACTAATTCCACCTCTGTCCCATATTACTGAAGTAGAATGGTAAACACTTTCAGATATAAAATAGTCATGTTTACAGCATTCTTTTCTGAAAATCAGACAGATAGCGTCATCTGCCAGTGCTACTGTGCTAAAAGAAACTATTACCTCCTGTCAATAGAGGTGTAGCACTGGTGGAGCCATTTGATGGCTGGGAGTTTGTTTCTGGGGGCCATAGCACACAGGTAGACCAGCACATAGTTCTCTGAAACCATCAGGTCCAAAGTTCCTACAATGTATCTGCAAGAAAGCCCAGAGGTCTGTTCCATCTCAGTACAGGTGGAATTTAGTAATACTGTCTTTTAGTGCTGCAGACCCAAACTCACCTGAACAGGTTTTCCATGACATACTCATAGTTCTCCACGGTATTCTCTGGCAGGTAACATGAAGTGAACAGAATTATGGCATTCATTCCATCTCCATAGTAGCCTGCAAATGACATTTAATTTGACTTTATCTTAACAATGAAGACACCACCTTGGAAAATCATGATCTGAGCTCTGACTCTGTACAGATTTGCAGAAGGTGTGTCAAAGGTATGGCTCAAGAGCAAAACAAGTTCCAGGTGTGTTTCCTGTATAACATGTGTTATAGGTAGATGTCTAATTAATAATGTGTGTTACATGTGTATTTCATGTGTTAGACGTGTGCTACAGGTGTGTGACATTTTTAATTGGACCCCTCCTTGAATCATTTTCTTAACATGGTTTAAATACTCCTGGCTATGTTCTGGCAGGGTCTCTTAAGGCAAACAGGCTGTGGATGACAGTCAGACAAAGAGCGGTTTGAAAAGCCTTGATCATTACCCCCCAAAAAAGAGAAGAGTGACATCGCCAGGTGCCTGACGCTCAACCCGGAGCCAAGTCTGGTGGTCAGATTCTTCCCTACTTAGCTTCCTGCTCAAGCTTTAGCTTTTGTAGGAGGTTTTAGCAATACCAGCTGAAAGTAATTGAGCTCATACTCCATCCAAAGGCTGGGCTTTTGACCCTTCAGACAGAATGGACTCCCTTCTTCTTTGGACTGGCCAATGGGGAGAGCCTTGTGTTGCAGTGGGTTTGCTTGTTTACCTCGGCATGTGTACAGGTTCACCCTGGTGACAGAGAGGGTCAGAGAGGGCTGACTGTTCCCATGGCCTCTGGGCAGAGCGACAGCAATGCATACACAGCCTGCTTAGAATCTCTGGTGGGGTTGCTGGAAAGCACCCTTCTCAGGGACTGCATCACTTTACTGGAGGACTTCAATGCCCATGTGGGAAACAACAGTGGTACCTGGAGGGGCCTGACTGCGAGTGGTGCTTCAGTACAGGACTTCGTATATTAAAGGATTCCGTCAGGCTGACGAATGCTGAGACATAAACCATGATAATAATTTTGGACATTGAGGACCAATGTCCATCTTTATCTTAAGCATTTCCACAGGGGTGGAGGGTGCAGTTTTCCTCACAGTGCTGCTCTGGACTTTGCTGGAATCCTGCTTCAGCAGCCCTCCCCCAGCTAACTCCAGAGGACACTCCCACTCAGATGTGCCTTGGACCCCCACTGTGTTGGGGAGCAGAAAACACTTCAGCACACAGACTTATTTCTCTTTGTGTGAAACACCCTTGGAAGAAACAATGATCATTGCACCAGGCCAGAGGTCCAGATATCCAGGACGAAAGCTAAGTTGTGATGGTTGACATTTCCGAACCATTTACTGCAAAACAGAACGTTTGCAACATTCCTCTTTGAGTTTCAGGAACTGTGGCAAGGTGCACACTACAGAGGGCCCGGGCGGGATTTGATCCCAAGACTCCCGGGTGAAAGTCAAACGTGTCAACCAGTCAGCCAAAGGGATATCCCCTTGGCCAATTAGCCAAGGCGCAGGATCAGTTGGAGGCATAGAGACAGGACCACACACTGTCACATCAGGAACTTTTGCTGCTTAATATGATGAAGAGAGAGGAGACGAGTTTCCGTTGGTGTGTGGCAAGTGGGACAAAAAAAACATGTTTTTTCTTCTTCTTTTTACATATTAGCTTAGTTTTAATTGAGGTTCACTAGTTTTCATTCAAGAGTTTTAAACTGAAATATGTTTGACTTGGAGCTGAATGATTTTTGTTAATAACCTCATATATTTTGAAGGGAAGTTGTGGTGAATTTATTCTATATATAGACAGAATTTTTAGGTTCACACTTTCATTTGTTGTTTTAACACACATCTAGTAGGGTGTGTGTTCATAAACAATAACTGGCAGTCCGAATAATATCTGATTAAGTAACATATTTACCACCCCTACAGGGGTGGGTAATAATTATATTAAAATACCACAACAGAAAGTCTGATCCAGCTTAATTGGCTTGTGGGACTCCTGAGGCAGCAACCAGGTATCATGAAGCCTGTGTGCTGCTGCCTGGGCAGTTACAGAGTCAAAAACATGGACCTGGGAAGAGTCCGGTGAGACTGACAGCCTCAAAGAGACTTTGGCAAGGCATCCAGCCCCCTTAAGAGTGGTTAGCAGTGTTTTGCTAATGCTATTCACAGAGGGAGCACAGAGCTGCTGACCTTGACAGAGGACATTGTCGATTGGTGGAAGGAACGATTTGAAGATTTTCTTAACCTGGCTGCCATACCTTCCTCAGGCAGAAAGAGAAACCAGCTGCTTGGAGTCGAACGTGTTCAAGCCACCGAGGCAGTCGAAGATATGCTCTGAGTATCTGAGGTTTCTGGATGTTGTTGAGTTATTATAGTTGACCCGTATCTTAAATGTTGCATTGCGACTAGGGACAGTGTCTCTGGACTGGCAGAGCTAAATAGCATGTTATAACTGTAGGGAATCACATTTCTCAGTCTGGCTGATTGTCAAACCTTGGCTTTAGAAAAAGCATTGTGGTCTTTTTCCCAGCCATCGAACACTGGACCAGCTTTGCACCCTCTGCAGGATGCCTGGGCGCTCATGAGAGTTTGCCCAACTAGTCCACATGTGCTTTGTAGACCTGGATAAGGCATTTCCCCTGTGGTGCCCCGTGCCACCAAAGCTCCAGTGGGTGTGGACTGGAGCTCATAAATTTAATGGACAGATGTTGGTTTCGTAACCATCTGATTTTGTCTCTGCTTTTTGCAGAGGATGTGATTCTGCTGGCTTCCTCCAGCCAAGACCTGAAGCATGTGCTGGGGCACTTCACAGTCAAGAACAAAGTAGGGATGGAAATGACACAGAATTTGAAAAATCGATTGTCGATGCCCATGTGTGGACAATTTGCCGAACCGTCGGCCCCTCCTTTTTGTTTGTTTGTTTGTTTGTTTTTGGGGGTTAGACTGTGAGGCTCAATTAATTGTTTTGTCTGCTTCTTCTTGATTGCCTCAGATTCAACCGTGCTATGATTAAAGTTTGATAGTAGACGACTTGCCTCGCCGACAACAATGGCCATGGGGTTAGTTGCAGCCATCATGGATGGCTGGTTACATGTGTGCAAAGCATCTGTGTGATTTGATGAGCGGTTCCCTCGAGAAAGGCAGGACATCTTCAGCTACCATGCTGGTCATTAAACCAGTGATCTTCTTTGTGGGATGGCTGTCCATTTTTCGCATTCTGAAAACGTCTAAGTGTTAATGAAGACAGCGTCTGGTGTTTCTTTGTCAAGGTGAACCTGCCTTCATGAGTGGATGTGTGAAAAGTATAATCCTTGACTCCCTTATCGTTAACTTTTATGAAACTCCCCCACACCTTACTCCTGTTCTTCGCCTTTGCCGCCATGAAGACTATCACCTGTAATGCACAATCCCAGCATTTGTGAAATTGAACCACAGTCAAATGGTAATCCCATAGGTGGTTCGATCTCTTCAGGTCTTAGGTGAGTTCCTGCCTAAAATGGAGGAGTGTATCTGGGTCATCTTTGGGAGTTAGAGGAGAAGAGAGTAGGAGAGTGATAGACAAGATGATGCAGCTGCCACCACAACTCAAATGCTGAACAGGTTTGTTGTGAAGAGAGAGCAAAGCCAAAAGGCAAAGATCTGAATTTACTAGTTGCTCTACATTACTACCCTCAAATATGGTCAAGAAATTTGCATCTTGAACGAAAGAATGAGATCTTGGATACAACTGACTAAAATGAGCTCCCTCCAGTGGTAGGTCTGGCACTCCTTTAAAGATAAGATAAAGAGCTCAGCCACGTAAGAGAGGCCCGGCTGAGGTGGTTCACACATTTGCTCTGGATGGATGAGCAGGTGGACATCCCTTCAGGAGGCCCAGGACAAGCTGGAGGAACCATGTCTCTGGGCTGACCATGCAAACATGTCAGGCTCCTCCTGTCTGGCGGGAGGAAGTCTGGACTTCTCTCCTAAGACTGTTGTCTTGTGCTACCTAGTCCCAGTACGAGTGGAAGATGTTTGTTTACTGTGTTCCATGTGTGTTTTATGTGCTGCAACATTGTTTAAATTGAACCGATACTTTGCAGGTGTGCCATATATGTAGGTGTCACCCTCTGACCTCCGTGTGATAGAACCTGCAGGTAAGGCTCAAGCACACTCATGTTGACATGGTACTCGTGTCCAGAGATAGAGAACCTCCTCCAGCGGCGTCCCTGGTCATCCAACTGATCGAGCTCCATCAGACCCTCACTTGGCTCCATAGGGCTTCCCATGGTGCCCGCAGATCTGCCCTTCCCCATCCTTGGAAGGTCGTCTGTCAGGCAGAGGTCAAAGGTCAACTCTGAACAGTAGCCTAGCTTTTTAAAATCCACTTTCTAGTGTCTCACCTTCCCACTCTAGATCGTGCATACTGTCGGGCAGTGTTCCCGTCTCGCTGTCCGACGGCGTCTCCAGAGCCTCCAGGTTTATGTCGAGTGATGGAGTCTCGTCTGGAGTCCCTGATAGCGCCGCGGCTGAGAAGCTGTCATTGTTTGGGTCATGTGGATCTCGCTGGCTCAGAGTGAGACTAAGAGACGGAGCTGCCAGACGCTTCTTAGCCCCACATCCACCTGCAGCTGACAAGGCAAGGTCGCTGGGCGGGGCTAAGGTTGAGCAGGAGGAGAGAGGTAGATCAGAGCCCAGTTACTGAGAATATGGTTTTAATACCTTTATTTCCAAAGGTGCTGATGTTTCCAGAATATATTAGTACTGCAGTGTCACACAAGTCTCCCATCTGATATCACCGATAACCGACATCTCAACAATACACCCGAGCTTCATACCTCAGGAGCAAACCTGGGCCTTTTCTCAGTCCTATATTTGACTGTCTCAAGTTACAGACACACCTGAGAATAATCCCAGAAGCATGGAGGAGCATTGTCAGCCTGACAATACACAACAAAAACAAATAAAGAAAAACTCCAACGTTATTGGGTCCAAATGCACACTTTTGGTAACTGTGTAAAGCTGTGACATAAAAGAATAATTTTTCTAGTTGAACCAATGTTGAACTATCATTAAGTCTGACTGATTTTCAATTTAAATAAAAAAGAAAGAAATTTGAGCCTGGACTTAAAATCAATTTGAAAACCCAGAAGAATGGTCAGATTCTATAAATCAACGTCAAAACTAAAACTAGTAAATTAGGAAATAAACCAACAGTGCAAAGACCACCAAATATGGATTTCCCTCTTATAAAATGGTATTTGGTCAAATAAAGGTTGGGGAGCCTGGGGAAGAGTTGCCACAATAGCTATATGTTTTTTTTCAAATTAAAATCATGCTTTATGGGTGCAGCATTGGTCTAGTGTTTAAGTGTGTGACCATGTATGGAGGCTTCCATCCTTAACGTGGCTGTCGCTGGTTCGAGTCCCGCCCAGTCGACCTTGGCCGCATGTCTTCCCCATATATTTATTTCTTTGTGTGTTTAATGAATATTTTCAATGTTTCATGTTTCAGGATATTAGTTTAAAATATGCATTCAGTGGAAAGCTGCTGAAAGTTATTTTCTTCCATTATAACGATCCCACCTTAGTGTCCTACCTTAGTTTCTTTTTACCTTATTGTCCCATATTAATGTTAGAGTACGGAAACTACTAAACTGCTGCTAAATTAATAAAACCTTGTTTGTAGAAAGTATGAGTCAAAAATATAGCGACAAATTCTTATATTTTTTTTCACCTGACTCAGAGACACCTCCTGCTTGACTCTCAGCCTCCTCTGTACCTCCACAGTCCTCCGGGAGCGGCCTGAACCACCGGGAATAAACAGAAATATACAGTCAGATCAAAGACCAGGTACAACTTTGATATGTTTTTCTTCGTAAAATGTTCCACCTTTGTCCACTACACAAAAAAGATTATGTCAAATTTTTAAAAGAGGAAGGAAGTGTTGATTATAACTCCACCGAAAGTTTTAACAAAACCTTTGGCAAAGAGGATCTACAGCCCAGTTTGGTAAGAGTCTGATTCCAGCTATAATTCTGACCTGGATCATCAGAGTTTTCTATTTTTTATCTGTCAGTTAATGAGGCTCTGACCTGAGTGATAACATCACATTCTTGACCTCTTTATTGCTGCATGACGGTAGAGAAAAGCTCATTTGTCTTTGCATGCTGGGTAAGATATTATGTCTCCAATGTTGATCAGTGATGAGCTCCAAGCTCTTGCTAACAGCTAATCAATAAATAATCCCTGGTGGGTTAAAGATAAAAGTATGTAAATGGTCTGAGAGAAGCTATCCATGTAGAGGAAAAGGTACCCATTCGATCTGTTTATGAACATGAGGAATGTAAGATACCTTCCAGACATTGCGGAGGAATTAGCTGTGTTAACCGCTCCTGTCCGCAGCGAGAGCAGCCTGTTGATGCTCACCGAGACCTGGCTAACAGCACTAACTTTGGACACCCTTGTAACATTAATTGCTTTCATCTACTCAGAAAAAACAGAACCAGACAGACAAGTTAGAATGGAGGGGGGGGTTTGTTATGTTTGTAAAGAACAGACGGTGCAGCTCTGAACATGTAAGAATCAAATAAACACTTTGCAGTAAGGTTACTATGCTGCTAGCTATATAAACAGTTTCTAACCTGCTACATGTTTTTTATGTTGATGTCATTATCAGCAAAGATTGTAATGGCTATTTGCACTTGAAAAATGTTTTAACCTGCTATGCATTCATATGTTTTCTCTTTCTTTCTGTGAACTGGCTGCTATTTTTCTTCTCTTTATAACTTGAACAATTATTATTTTTACCAGAATATGTCTTTTTATCAATAATTGGACAGTAGTTTTTCCTTCCTAAGAGGCTTTGTTTCTCTTTCGCTGTACACTTTAGCTTGGAGAGTTCATTTTAAGCAACTGAACATCTAGAAGATGTTTTACCTCTCATCTTCTTCAGTTAAAACTGAAGGAGCCTCTTAATAGAGGAGGTGGTCTCAGATATAACTTTTCACCCACATATAAAGCACTTTTAGGAACCTTACCCAGAAGTTCACCTCACACCTTCCTCCACCTGACTCAACCTTCAAAGAGCCGTGTGACTGAAACCGCTCTAACGAGGCAGTTAACGACCCATCAGTCACCTTTTCTTTCTTTTCTCCCTCTTCCCTAATTTTTGGCCACACCTCCAGTATATTTATCCCTGTTTTCTCCAGCATCAGTTAGAACTGAAAAAGTCTCTTGGGTGAGAGGCGAAGAATCTTCTAGAAAACTTCACGTCCAGCTGCCTAAACTGAACTTTCCAAGCTTGACCTGGATAACTGAGAACTTTCACAGATATGCAGTACAATTGAAATGTTCATATCACTTACTCCTGTGTGTACCTGTAAGCTTTCATTTCTCTACTTGCTAGACCACCGTCACACCTGACTCTCCCACCGTGGGACAATACAGCTACTTCTATTCTATTTCATTTATTAAAGCTGACAAGAAATACTGAGGCTGATGGAGGCGTTTCTGGGTTTAAATGAGAGGCAGGCTCCTACCTGGGGAACCCATCGTCCTGCCACTCCTCCCTCAGCTCCATGTCCTGGATGTTGTCGGGCCCCGGGGCCTCGGCAGCAGCCCTGCAGGGGGCCAGAAACACTGTTAAAATATGGAAGTGAATTTAGTAGAAAAACAACAAGTCAGACAGCTAGTGTCACAGGTTGCCTCTGGTTGTCCTGTTTCTATGCAAAATCCATCCAGCAGGTTGACAGGAGTACAGAACCTGACAGGCAGAGTTCTGCTGATCCGGTGCAGGAGCAGAACCACGGAAACATGCATCATCAAAATCAGGAAAGAAGCAACTTTTTCACATGTTTCACACAAAAATAGTTTTTCTAAAACACATTTTCTCTCTCAATATCTGAAAGTGGTAAATAAATCAGACAGATTAGGTTATCTGATGTCACTCAATCCATCAGCTGCATTCTGTCTGTCAGATTTTAACAATTGTTTTTTATATAAGCAGCTTAAATATTTATAAAAAACATCCCACAACGCTGTAAATAAAAAAACATCACAATCTGTAAAGGTCCAGCAGTTAGGGTTGGACTGGTCCTGTCTGTCCTCACTGAAGACAATCAGCTGTCCACCCTTCAGGGTCATTCGTCCTCAGAGGACAAATTTTCTGTCCAAGAGAAAGGTGCAGTCAGGTGACTGGTCCACAGGTGAGACGCTCAGCGTGCATCAGAGAAAGGAGTACAGGCTGTTGTTCTGGGGAAATGTCACCCAGCAGGATCTGATGGAACCGGCCTTACTGCTCCCACTGACACACCTGTGCAGGCGAAGAGGGGTGGGGCTCATTGTTCTTCTGTTCGTTGTTAAGCCCACACACCCAGCCGGGTAACTGCATCTTTGTGTTGACATTTCACATTTCCATCATGCTGCCGTTAGGGTCCAGCCAGGAAAAACAAATCCTCTGACCAGACGGGGCGTCCTAGGCTGAAACACCTGAACAACATGCTACTTCACTGTGGAGGGAAACATGTTCCAACACCATCGAAAGCAAAGAACAGGTTTCAAAAAGGAAATAAAAGAAAATCCATTTAAAAATGTAACTCAGGAAAACCTCATTCTGAGGTTCTCGTCTCAGCAGGTTGGAGATATTAGCTTGTTGTCAAAAAAGCACAAAACATCCGACTCTGGATGGGCAATCTAGCCGTGCATCGGCCCAAACCTGTCCAGGGGCCTCAGAAGACTCCAGATTCCTTGAGGATTTGTCATCACTCAGGTGGGAAGGAAAACTAATCAGATCTTCTGGAGAATGTGAGATCTTCCTCTGGTCCCTGGTAGTTCTGCTCCAGAACATCAGAACAGCTATTGAGAAAGGTGGACATGTGCTTCATCTCTAGGATTGATTGGAAGACTTCAGGAGCTCCTGCAGAACTGAAGGTTTCTTCAAAAGAATATGAGGGGAGCTGCAGAACGGTTCAGAGAAGCAGATGTTGTTCAGGTTTCAGGAGGCTTCAGTGTACTCTATACTAAGAGCAGATCCAGTTCCTGGATCTGGACTTGGTTCCAGCCAGTCCTAGTCTTCAGGTATGATCCTGGATCTAGAACCTCTCTGTTTCCCCTGGATCCTAATAACAGCTCAGATCAAAGACTCTAAAGTCACAGGTTAATCATCCGGATCGTTTCTCTTCACATCCTCCATCTTCTTCAGGGGCTTCACCTTCAGGAGCTCCACCTCTGCTCTGATTGGACAGTTTCAGCTGTGGTTAGGGGTGTGAGACAGGACCAGAACCCCGTTTACTTCAGGTCCAGAACTTACTCTGGGAGCTTGCACATTTAACATCAGATGAATATGAGAACAATGGCTCTGATCTCCACTCCAACCATCGCACACAGAACCTTCTGAACCCATGATGTTCTCCTCCCAGCATTAAACCAGAGCTCATCTCACTGGCACCGGGAGGTTCTGACTTCAAACTCTAGAACCTTTCAGGAATTTTATAATCCTCTGATGTGAAACCCAACATAAACCAATCAGCAGCTGACCTTTCCACATGACATCATCAATAACTAACATGCATCCGGGCCAGAACCCGTTCCATTCTCAGTATCTGAAGCAGAACTGGATCAGTGAACCACTGGCCAGCGAAAGCAGCATTGCGATGCCTTCACTAACCGTCAGGAAGAACCAGCGTCAACAACAGAAATACAACTTCCTCTGTGAGCTGGAGCAGGAAGCACACAAACAAACACACTGAGGTTCTGCTGCGTCTCTGGTTAGAACCTCCGCTCACCTGTCCTCTGCGGTCCTGACCATCTGCCCAGCGGGGGAGCTCATGATGTCACAGCGATATCACTGTGTGATCTGATCTGCATGTATGACCGGCTTGCTGTTGGTGTGTGTCTGTGTGTGTCTTCCTCCTTCTCTAAGCTCTCTCTCTCCACTCTAACTCTATGTGACTCGCCCTCTGACTGTCCGACAGGTCTGACTGCATTTCAGTGCAGTGCTGCCGTCTGATTGGCCGAGACTCACCTGGTCTGCGCAGACAGGTGAGCTGTAGTAGCCCTTCATTAGCTTCCACCAATCACAGCGGGGGCTGCTGAGGAGCTGGGAAGCCTCAGGGTCCTAAAGCCCACTGAGTCAGAATCTGTTATCAAGAACTTCAGCCAGAAGTTCTGCTCAGATGTTTCCGCCCTGGGTTGGTTCTGGTTTCTATTGTTTGCCTGTAGACCACATTCTGTTCAGTTTATTATCAGGGATCCCGACTAGAACATCCATTCCAGAACTTACAAGGACATTTGCTCTGATGCAGAGGTCCGCAGCTTTGTTCTGTTGAGACCCGTTCAGCTACAATTGATCTGGATCAACAGATCCTGCTGCAGATGAAACATCCTGATAAATGAATATTTGTCTGGTTCTGATCTGTGGGTCTGAGCTGCAACTGGACCTGCTAACAGATTGTTTCGAACAGGTTCTCTCCATGCCGAATATAAGATTCTGATCCGGTACCAGGACTCTGACTGCAGAGCAGTCCATCAGTTCGTAGCCTGTGGGTGTATAGTCCTGCATCAGAACCTCCATCTGGGTGGTTCCTATTGGATCAGGTGGGACTCAGGTGGTTCTGTGGGTCAGAGATCAGCAGGGAGATGAAAAACCTTAAAGCTGCTGTTGGAGGGGAAAAAGCCACTTCCTTTTGTAACTTCCTGTTAATGCAAACTTCCTGTTGGTGTTTCATAATAAAAGTCCCCACCCTACCTTATTGTGAAACGTTCTCAGCTGTGTGGATCAGCTTCTGCTGGTTCTCTACAGTGATGGTTTAATCAGTGACTCTTTTATATGGGGAGACTTTTTCAACACAAACCTTAAAATCCCTCTGTTACTCTGGAAACCAGTCAGTGGCTTCGCTCCAAAATAGATCATAGACCGGTTGGCAGGGGATCAACAGCCAGACCACTCAGGTCTACTGGACCAAATCTACTCTGCAGAACCAGAACCAAACATGAAGAATCAGCTTTTAGTTCTTATTCTCCATAATCTGTAATAAACATCCAGAAAACTGTAAAAGAACTGAAACCCTCAGTTGCTTTATATGCAGATTAACAAAGTATTTGTTTACAATCCAAACATTATTTAAGTTTGACTACTTTCATATTTTTATCAATCAATGTAATCTTTTGTTAATTATTAAATTGGTTTTCTCTAATTATTTGTGTTGTCTTTACACCACAGTGTTTTTTTCTTGGGGGCACAAAAAATACTTGTAATAAAAAAACGATAAAAGAGGAAAGTATTTTATCATTTAATATACCAAGAAAGCCAAAATAACGCACACGTCTATGGAGACCCTGATCTAACAGATGAAAAATCTCAATATAATTCTACAACTGTCAAAAAATAGGCCACAATTATGCTGAAACAAAACCGAGAAAATTATAACAAAAAACATCCTCCTCAACCTTTTTTATATCCTAATCTTTTGTTCTGTTATTGCTACTGTTTTCTATGTGTGTTTTATTGAGTTAACCTCTATCCTTATTAAACTGGTTAACATATTGTTACATGTCACACCTATAGTTCAGTAACATAAAAAGAATTCATTCATTAGTAGTACATTAGCGATTCATTGCTGTGGTTCTTTTCTTTGTTATACTGCACCTTTAAATGACCCAGAGCTGCAGATTTAGAATCAGAGAAGACTTACTGGCACCAGATGATGCGCTCTATGTCCCCATCTTAATTATGCAAAACATTGTTTTTTCTGTCAGCACGTAGAACTGGAGGAATGAGAAACAATTGGGCCTTTTAACAACAGAAGCTAGAGCAAATGTCAAAATAAAAGCATCGCTTCTCACTATTTACTATGTAACCGTTAACACTGGTTATAGAGTGTAGAGTGAATTAGCACTGGGAATAGGTTCCATATTACTGATAGGTCTAACTCTTTGCCTGACACTAAAGCAAGCCAAACTTTTAAAATAATGCAAGTAAACCCTTAAAATAAAAGTCTTCATATTTGATAAGGGACTGCTATGGCCTTTTAACAACTATACTACTATATTTTCAGAATAAAAGCCTAGCTTTTCCATAGTAAACATGTTATTGTTAAGCTGATAAAAGCACAGAGAGACTTCAGCAAGTATTTTTCATATAACTCATGGTTTTAACCCCATCTTTCAAACATAATCATGCCACTCTTAAAACAACACGGCCTTTTAAACAATAAAGCAATTTTCAATAATGAAAGCGTCTCTTTTCCATTTTAACTGTTAGGCTGACAGGGGATCACAGTGATTAGAGGATGCGAAGCAGGTTCTATAAACTTATTGTACCAAAGCTATAACAACAGCTTGACTTTTAAAATAAGAATTAAACATATTCTACAAAATAAAAGCTTTCAGATTTCATAATAAGATTATCAAAACACTTTCATTTCATTTGCTTGTATTTTCCCTGAGCTGATGTCCAGTTGGACCAAAACTACAATCATTGGCTTTATGTTTTTTGTACAAAAATGTAAAGTCTGAGGAAATGTTTTGAACCTTCGTCATCATTTTTAATGTGGAAGAATACAGACTTGGTTTCACTGTCTGCATGTGAGCTGAACCTAACTCAGACCAGCAGACCCACTGAAACATATAAAGCATATAAATAATTGTTTTATAAGTATATTCCGAGGGGCCCTTTGTAAATAAATATTTACTTTTGGTTTTGATGCCAACTTAGATAAGAAATGATTCTACATCAACAGGAATAATAAATGGAATTCTCACCAGTTGGAGATCAGTGGTTTCCAGACCCTAAAAGCTCCACGATGGATCTAAATATAATAATAATCTTCATAGTTACTGCTGCCTCTCAGTGCAATTCCGATGGAGCCTTACTATGGAGGAACTGCTCAGACCACTTTTATTCTGAAGGAACAGAGTTTTACTGTGAAGGAACTGCTTAGTTAATTTTGTTCTGAAACAAAGCATACAGATCACCCATACATGAACTGACAGCACAGAGGACATCCTGAGGTGGACTTTTTTGCTGAAAAAGATGTTAAAACTACTGTTTTTCCAATTCATCAAAGTAATTAAAGCTAAGCTGCTCTATAGTTTGCAATAACAGAACAGAGCAGATAAGGAAGCAGGAAACATCCAGAGCGTTGAAGCATCAAAGCATCTTGATCAGCTCTTCACTCAGCGTTCAAGTTTGAGCCTTTGTGACGCCAAAAACACGTTCAGTGAGAACCCACCATTGCTGTGAAGGAACTGCTCAGATAACCTTTATTTTGAAGGAACTCATACCTACTTACTGGGAAGGAACTGATGTCTTTTATTTTGAAGGAACTCATACAGACTTCCTGTGAAGGAACTGCTCTTTTATTTTGAATGAACTCAGACTTCCTGTGAAGGAACTGTTGTCTTTTATTTTGAAGAAACTCAGACTTCCTGTGAAGGAACTGCTCTTTTATTTTGAATGAACTCAGACTTCCTGTGAAGGAACTGCTCTTTTA
>JAUZNJ010019045.1:0-17278 GCA_034780135.1 Jordanella pulchra | reverse complement strand
TGATTATATAAATATATATATATATATATATATATATATATATTTGTAATTAAACAAATATTATAGCTTATACAGTACTTGCTGTAATGGCTAAAGCTCAAAGCCCTGGCAATTGCTTCTCTAGGATACAGTATATTACTCTTAATTTCTAAAGAGTAGCATACTCAAATGAAAAACTGGCGAATTTTAGAAAAAAATCAACCAGAGTTAGTTCCTTTTGGAAACTAAAGGTGTTAAGTTAGGACACTTGGTACAAACATAGCAATAAAAGAATCAAAAAGTTACTGCACAGTGACAAATAGCAATATACTGTTCAGATTACTTCTGTCTTCTTACATTTCACATATTTTTTACAGTGTACCCACAGGCCAAGTAGAAATTCTTGTGACTGGATAATCCTGTGTAAAAATATAACAAATTCATTACCCTAGCTCTATCCCCTAAAGAGACAAAGTCTTATTTTAAAGTAAATTTTATATTTAATATCTATAATCAAATTCAGGCATGATTCCATACAACCAGCAGCTCTGTAAATTCAAGTGGAAGAGAAAAGGGTAACACCTTTGACAGCAAGTAAAATAGTTGACTAACATTATACAAAAATTGCTTTAGATAAGGGAGCTCTCCTCTTTGAACCATAAATGTAATTTATTTTTATGATTTCTATTTTTTTTAACTCATGATGTGAACCTGAATAGATTTTCCAGCTATTTAATCAAACACTTGATCAACCTTGGTAGCCCGCTAGCCTATATATTACAAGCAAATATACTATGACAATTAGGTTATGGCAAATTTTCCTTTGCAAACAACACTATCTTACAAAATGTATTGCTTGTCAATCTGATAGCAGATGACCCATAACATTTTGTGCATTTTCTTAACTTGAAAGGATATTGACTCTATTTTAACAAGGGGAAATGTTTTTTAGAGTGTTTGATGCAATATTACAATCAGCTTATCCACGTTGCTTGTAAACCTATCTCTACTATGTTTTCCTTCCAACCAACTTTCAGGTAAAATCCTTCGATATAGCAGTTTTTGAACAGCCTAGATTTTTAGTGATGACATTTTGCAAGTCAGCAGTTGTTTGTGTAGGACATAAAATGCAGCAATGAAAGTTTTGCAGTTCAAAATCCTTTGTTTCGGTCATTTTAAAAAGGCCATTGTTTTTATCTGCCTACTGACACTGTGTGTAAGGAGATTTACTCTTAAAATTTGAATTGCTGAAATAAGTTAAGCTTTCAGCCTATGTTTTTAGATGTACTTGTACATACACAGTTGACTGTCAGCTCACAAAGACTGGTGTGGAGGTACTGTGTTACTTTGCGTTCATAAAGCTAAAGAACACCCCACACTATCACCCTATGTTTACCTGTAGGAAGGCTATAAGGCAAGACGTCACTTTTCGAAACTGACATTTTAATCGACTGTGTTTTTTGAAACCAAAAACTGGCCCATTGCAATTATTAAAAAAAAAATTAAAAAAAGAAGAAGTAATATCTTAAAAAAGCATGGGTTTGCAGGCACTCAGTGGATATATATATTTTTTACTTTTGGATAAATATAAAAAAATATTTTTCATCCAGTTCCTCTTGTCTTTAATATCTGGCAAAGGAGTATATTTTCATTTGTTTTCTAGCATCTAAGGCAGCGAGGCTAAAGAAGGCTATCTGTTTTGATAACATGCAAGATAACCAACAACACTTTCAACTGATTGTAAGGACTCAGGAAAAATGAAAAAAACAAAAAAGGACAACAATAAAAAAAAAAAACTGAGAACATTTCCTAAACCTCAGGATCTGAAGGTAACAAGTTAATTATATAGAGATATATTTTTTCCTATTTAAGTTTTCTTTGTCATTTATGGCAAAACAAAATGTAACAGGTTCAACCCATAATAAAAGCAACAGATGTCCCAGATTGATGAAGATGCTAGTAGGCTATTAAGACATAAAACACTGTAGGCAAGAATATCTTAAGACTAGTTTATACATTTAACCCAACAAGATGATCGTCTTTGATAAATTGTTGGGTTTTGCTCCCTAATTAATGAAATCTCTCTAATACAATTTGAAACCTAAACACATGTAGACAAACTAGAAGTTATAAACTTAAAAAAG
The DNA here is from genome assembly GCA_034780135.1 of Jordanella pulchra. Lineage (NCBI taxonomy): Eukaryota > Metazoa > Chordata > Actinopteri > Cyprinodontiformes > Cyprinodontidae > Jordanella > Jordanella pulchra. Next base: position 15,155 of record JAUZNJ010019045.1, on the reverse strand, counting down.
TTTGACCTATTGCTTAAAAAACAAAGAAACATATGTAGGAGGAACAAATTTAAAGAAAACAAAACATACTAAACATAACACTAATCCAACCAACCGTTTGACGTGTACATATGATGTGTCACATGTTGTGATGAAGGCAGGTTGGTTTGTACGTGTGACCCCTGAGGACTGAGAAACTGAGCATTAGCATTTTACATCATTGTTTAGGGACGGACATAAACCCTTTGATCCTCACACATACACACACACACTATAAATGCAATAACAAATGTATACGTGTGCACACAAACCCCTCCATTGTTGTACCTTTTTTTTGTTAGACGGCTTTTATCAATGTAACAAATCTCAATAAAGACACAAAAACAAAAGAAAAGAGCTAAAATATGCTAATTTTTATAGTACCATTTCCTTTAAAAAAGTTTTTTAACTTTTACAAAACAACAAATGAGAAAATGTAGCAAATTGCATTTTTGTTTAGTTACACCATCATGGTTCTTCTTGTTATTACCTTTATTATTATTCATATCATTAATATTAATGTCAAGCAGGTTAATAAATGTTTGTTCTATTTAGGCAGGCAGCCAGGCACATAGATTGTATCATGGCACAGAGAAAGGTAAAAAATAAAGTCATTTATTTTTTTGTTGTTTTTCTTTCATCCAAATGATGAAAAGAACGCTAGACCAGTTTTATCAGTTTGAACTGGATTCAAGCAGTTTCAGAAAGGATTAGGACTAGTCTTCAGCCACCATGTAGATTTTGCATTGATCCAGGACCAGTTTGATAAACAGCACATGATAAAGTTAAAGGAACTGATCTATTTTGTACCTACAGATATGCAAACAAGCCCTAGCTGGTTTCAAGCAAAAATAGTTTGAAAATACCTTAGAGTGTCTTTTTGGTTTTTGATCCATTCGATTGGGAGAATAAACATGTTGTGAGCAAAAGCACAGTAATTCTAACCAGGGTGTCTGGTTGTTCTGAATTAAATGAAGAATGCAGCAAAGTTCAAGTGTTATACAGTACTTCTTCTCTCATTGTTTCATGTCTGTCTTAGCCCAATCGTTAATCCTCCTATATGAATGCACACAGATCGGCTGTTTCTGAGAGTTGATTTCAGCTGGATGCCAGCACCCTGTTGACTTCCTGCCACAAAGCTGTCAGGTAAGCCGTAGCTCAGCAAAGCATTCAGGCTGCTTTTTTTTCCTACAGCCCTGTCTGTAGTTCATCTGGGTGCTGCATTAATTTTCTACTAGTCTTTGACAGTGGGAGTGCTTTTTTAAGGTATTTCCATTAGGAAATGGGCAAACCTTCAGGAACATAGAGCTTAATACTCCTAAAACACTTTATTAAAGTTTCGTGTGAGACATTTAATTTCCATCGTTGAGTCCGTCTAACATCTTAGTCTCCACAGTTGTGAACTCTGTTGACTCTGCAGTCCCACATACTCCTTTACTTCTTTCTTGCTCTTTTTCAGCCTCTTCTACACTTCTAATATTTACGTCTTGCTTTTTTTGGTCATCATGATGTGTTTTCATGACCTCATCCTCTTCATTTGTGATCCCTCCATCATTCTGCCCCACCGTCAGGCTTTTGAACTCGGGTTCTGCCATTACATGGAGAGGTTCATCGTCTGATACATGACATTTAGGCTGCTGCTGAGGCAGTGGTAGCGTTTTATGCAAGCCCCTCTGTATGTGTGTGGTGAAGTCATACCGGTCCATGCACACATAGAGGCAAAACGCACACTGGTAAGGCTCTTTCTCACCATGGCAGCTCATGTGCAGGGCATACATGACCTCGTCCACAAAGTAGATCCCGCAATGGGCACATCGGTTGGCAAGGTCATCCTGTGTGGCTGCATCAACTTTCGAGCAGTTTGGCGTAATGCTTGACCTATGTTTCTCTTCCTCCACCATCTCTTCATCTTCCTTCTCACCTCTGCAGTTTCTTGGCGATGTCTCACTCAGGGACAACTCCTGAGTTTTCCTTTCAGAACTCTCCGCCATGTGCGTGTTTGTGTTGCTCAAATCTCTTTTTATTGCAAGATCCAAAGGAGTATCATTTTCAGGTGAAGCTGAAGATGAGGTTTGGGTATGATGAGGAGGAGGAGGGTAATGAGTGGGTACTGGATGAGGTGGGAGAGGGGAATAAGGGGAAGCACAGTAAGGCACCGTGTAGCTTGGCTGGTGATACTGTACAGGGGGGACCATGGTTCCGAGCTGGTGGGTGGTGTTTCCAAGCCCACCAGGGCTGTTCAGATTACTGATGGTACTAGGGACCCCAGAGGTGGCTGCCATCTTATACTTAGTCCAGAATCTGAGCCAATCAGATTCAGGTGTCAAATCAGGTGACAGGGTCAAAGAAAGAGGTAATGGGAAAAGGGGATATTGATATTTTTCAATGGGCGAACCTGGAGGGGAGTAACTAGAGGGTTTAGATGGACGCATGTACTTTTCAATTGGACTCCCTCTCTCTGATCCTCCGCCTTTCCCTACATCTAGTTTTGATGTTAATCCACCATCTGCAATTCCACCATTGCTCTCAGCCACAATGGTTGCAGGATGAGATGGAAGGAGGAGAGGAGGCATGCGCCTATGGATCTCCAGCGTCTGATTGGCTAAGAACGCTTGAGTAGACCGTGGGGACCGGGAGCGTGGGGAAGGCTGCTGGTTCTTCACTGATGGGCAGCTCCTGCTTTCTGACTCCTCACCATTCAGGCGCTCCTCACTGGTGATTCGTTGCTGCTTAGGGGCCGGATTCTCGGAGGACAACGTATCTGGATTGAGGCGTTTTCGGGTGCGCCGGCGAATGATTTGCTCACCGTTGTTCTGCTTGATGATGTTCAGGGGCCTGGGAGTCTACAGAGAAAAGAAGACAAAAAGTTATATTACTGTCTGTCATCTTATCTTTGCATGGATAAGGATGTTATTTAACCCATAAATATTCTTACTGATTAAGAACCCACTTTGAATGTATAGAGTGTCATCAAAAGTGAATAAAATGTGGATGAAATCAGTTATTTCCAAGCCTATTTGATTGGTTGATTGAATATTTTTGTTAAAAATGCACCACATTTCATTTTCAACAAACTGAAATTGAATTTGCCTCCAGGACACAAGCCTAAATCTATAATGAGAAGAGGTAAGTTCATAAAAGCCACTAATTTTAATTATCTTTAAATAAAAGAACAGTTTGAACCTTTTTATTAGTAGAAATTACATATTTACAAATCCTTTAGCCTTCAGCCTTCAAATACATTGGTAAACACGTTCTTTTCTTCAAGGTGTGAAGACTGATCATAATTGCCTGATTATTTTTTGGATATTAGAAAGTGACGTCAGAATTTCCAAGCAAGAGTCCAAAAGCTCTTTTGCTCCACCTTTTGCTTTTTTTTTTTATTTTTTTTTTTTAAAAGATATGATAAATACTGTGGGGTGCATTTAGTGCATTTCTGACTGAAGATTAATTGTAGTGTAATTTTGTACATTTAAAAAGGGAATTCTTTTTTATTTATTCTTTTTACAACAAAAAGTAGCTCAATCTTAGTCAGATATATTAATTAATGTGATCAGCAATTTTATAATCTTTGTAAACATTCATAATTGTATTTAAATCTCAATTTTACTTGGTCCTTTTAACACAAAAAAAAGTTTTGAACCAAACTAATCCGTTTGAAACTCTGGATGTGTGTTTAAGGTCATTCTCAAGGTTTTTGTAGTCTCTAAAAGTGGTCCTCCTAGAAATTTCTTATGATCAGCTCCATCTATCTTTCAAGCAACCCATAAAGTACAGCTCTGTCTCTCCAAAAGAAAAACAGTTCATATACCATGATGCTGCCACTGCCATGTTCAGGATGGGAACATCATGTGCAAAGTGATTTACACTGTAAGCTTTCCCAGTACTTATTTTAAATATAGGTCAGAATATTCAGTTTTTGTCTTATCAGGCCAAAGTAGCTTATTCCATGTGTTTTTTATTTCCAGGTGAAGTGTAAAATGTACTCACTGAAACCTGCAGAAATTCCATTGAGCACATTATTGCTGTAGCAAGTAAAAAGAACAGAATTTGAAATAAAGTCTGGTTAGTCGGTCATTTTAAAGGGGCAAGAGCCATTGGCCTGGAGTCCAGTGGATCTTGCAATTGCTAGAAAAAGAAAAACCTCACTCATCAAATCCTAAAGTCCTTAACCCTACTTTCCAAGTTAAAAAAGTACCAGAAAAACAATAAAAACTGGAGTCCAGTACATCATTTTTATAAAAAGAATAATGGAAACAACTCTGTACTTTTTAACAAAATGCAGACAGTCTCCACTGTTAACTGAGCAACACAGATTTATCCACAATTTAGAAGTGGGTCAATATCCTAAACAAGATTACAGCACTGAGAGAAGTGGCAGCCTAAACACTGACTAAATTATAACAGACATTTCTATAATTCCCTATAGTTTCCCTGTTTGTTTTTCTTTCCAAAGAGACATAAACAAAGAGGAGAGATAAATCACAAGTGGGAAGCAGCATGTTGAGGAAGCAGAGGAGAGAGAGGTCAAGAACAAAGAGAAAAATAAATAAGAACGCACTAGAGACCCACTTCCAGACTGGAGCTGGGATCTGAATCAGCTGACAGTAGAAGCAGACAGAAAGAACCAATAATGGAAGACTAATCAATTTCTCGGAGGTCTAAAGATGGAAAAGTTTCCCACAGTGCAATGCGCAAGGAAAATTACAGACAGATCATTCGATGATGGTATACAGTAAGAACTTGATGTCAATTTAGCTTTGCAAGCTTGGTAGGTTGTAAAAAAGTTTTAAGCTTAAGTCTTAGTAACAGCCCTAAAAGTCAGCCCTTTGTATGAAAATGAGCTTTTTCATTGAGAAGTACAATATTTCCATTTTCTCTTCTGCTTTTTTCTCGTCTGTTTTCTTCTTGCTGTTCCACCTAGAGAGAATCTTACTATCCAGATGTCAGTGTACCTTCGGTTCTTTATAGGTCACAAACTTAAATGTATTTTGTTTTTTTGGTTTGTTTTTTGTTTTGGAATCGTACTGGTAGAACAACAAAATTGTGTATAACTCTGAAGTGGACAACAAATATGTTTTGCAAAATGTTTCAAAAAATGCCATTCTAAAAAAATCCATCTGATGAAAAACAACCTTTACTCTGATCTGTACATATGAAATAAAAATTAATAAATAAAACCTGTACTCATCACCTGATTGGTCAACAGAAAACCACCTTTGTTTAATATAACCTCAGTATAAATTCAGCAATTGCGCAATGGTCTCAGGTCAGTTAACATTAGTGAATGAACATCATAACAACCAGGGGGACAACAGTCAGAGATAAAGATAAAGGTTTAGGGATGTTTAAAGCAGAAATGGGTTCTCACTGAGCAAAATGAATGAGGACACTTAGGGTCAAAATAAGTGCCATCCAATTAGTCCCGTCAGTATGGAAGGAGGTAGGATGAAGAAGCATTAGGCTCCCTTTGGTTAGTGTATGGATTTTCTAATGTTCCTAGGTTACACTAGGAGCTATACGGTTGCCTACAATCCTTTGCCTGACATAATGTGTAGGCATAACCCACCCCACGGAGTTTAACAAAAATACATACTCTTTGTGATACTCTTTCAAATGTGCACACCATCAGAATGAAGGGTTTCAATGGTTTGCTACATCTCTGTAATCTTTCATTTTCCGTAGCTCTTTTCAAACACAGCAGTCCAAAGTTCCTTCCCTACCTCGGATAGTGTTCTTACTTTTGACGTGAGGTGAAGAGATAGGAGCTAGGAACAGAACACAGCAGCTACAATTTGAGGTATTTGGAAGGAAACTTTCTTTCTTTCCTTTTTTTCATATCGAATGGGCGTATTTATATTTCCCCTTAAAATGCATAATAGCAGATTGACCCAGTAAGATGTTGTGCTGAGCCACCTGGGTCACCAGGGGCAGCTATGCACTGGCAAAGCAATGATATTTGATTTTATGGGGTAGAAAAATACAACCATCGGCTGGTTTGGCTCGGAATCCTTCCGCACCTCTTTATGGCCACTCCACCTGCGCCTTTCTGTCTGCTGCTTGGGAGCGTTTGAGTTCACCTGCATGCAGGTGCATGTGACTCTGCATGAGTTAATGACAAAGAATGAAGTGGGTGGGCGATGTTGCTTTAATAATGGATGGGGAAACAATAAACCTAGATACGCACGCCTAAACAAGTGCACATGCCTGTAATTGTCAAAAGGAGATAATGTGCTTAAAAACACCTTTACTACAGCTATTAGGCTAATTGAAATTCACATTGGTCTGGCCTAATTTCAGTGTAATTTTAACAACTGACATCGTAACAGCCGGTTACACTAAAATGCACTGGTGAAACAATCTGCCAGCTATCTTATTTTTCCCTTTATGAAATATAGACAATCTTTTGTTGATTTATAACACAAATCCCCAAAATTTACGTAAATATAGACAAGCTACATCATGTGTTTTTCACAAAGAAAGATTATTTTCTGTATTTGATTGTGTTTTAAAGTAGTCTGAACTATTCAGCTTTATGATAAAGAAAGCTTAGTAATGATACAAACTGTAAGTAAATTAAGATAATATTTGCAGTTTAACGAACACACTCCGCTCTTTGTTGTTTTTTTCTTCAAATTCTGTGCATCTTGACACCTAAATCAAACAAGGCATCATTTATGTTTTTCACTTTTATATAAATAGCGACAGAGGGTTTAATACCTAGGCTAACTGACTGCCAGTAGGCATAATTCCTGCTCTATTTATCAGTCCTTCCATCTGTTTCCATTTGTTCTTGAATGCAGAATTCTGCATTTTCTTTTAATCTCTTTGACCGCCTCTATCTTTTACTCTTCAGATGCCCCCTGCCCCTTCATTATCCTTCCACTGTCTTCATCTTTCCTCCATTTCTTTCCATCTAACTTTATTTGTCTATCCAGCCCTATTCCTACTCTTCATTTCTTTCCATCTGCCTCTTTCTTCCTCTTTATTCATAACTCTCCCTTCCCTTCTCAGACTCTCAAGTGTTTTACTAGCTGCTATCCTCTCTAATAATGTGTGTAGAGCGTATAAAACTTTTATTATGGGATATAAAATATGGTTGTCGTGAAGACTGCCAAGAGTGGAGGGAGCCTGGACGTGATTGGAGCAGCAGATGAGATTAACGGGTTGAACCAAGGACATCTTTGGGGGTAGGAAGGAGGAAACTAAATGGTAAATTCCTTTCTCAGTACTTTCTTCCGTAACTTGTCATTTTAACAGGGTTGTGGTAAGGTCAGTCCACTTGTTCGTTCATTAATAGCGTTAATTTATCATTATTGAAAGCATTTACATTTAATGTTTAACAAAGTTCCTAAATGTAAAACAAGAACTGTTTCCATGTTTAACTTTGCAGAGTTATCATTTGATTATGCTAATTTTACAAAGGACGGAAGGATGATAGAAAGCTAGTAAAAAAGGAAACGACAGAGGAAGTAAGAAGGAAAAAAAGGAAGAACTGGAAAAAAATGAAAAAAAGTTAGATACAAGACAGGGAGGACAGAAGTATACAAGGAAGGGCGAAAGACAGGGATAAAAACCCTTGAAAACAAGAAAAATTGAGGAAAGAGGTAAAGAAAGAAGGATGCTGGAAGGTGAAAAAAGGAAAGATTGACACAATGTTAAGGAACAAATAAAATCAGAAAATAATGTAAAATAATTACTTTCTAGACTTTTCCAAACTCTAGGAAACCATTTTTAAAGAACAGGTTAAAAAGCATGAAAATTATAAGTTAAGAGTCCATGCATAACTCCCCCGGTACCGTATGTAAAATGCATAATTATGATGAATACCTTGAGAGGATGTCTGTATAAGCTTGATATCCTCAAGTCAACTAAAAATCAAGCTGGCTCTTTATCTCAGCTGAACTTCATGTGGTCTAATTAAATTTGGGATTACCATCGACTTTCCCCAGGCTTTGATGGTAAACTCCATCCATTCCGTCATATTTCTCACTCTATGGAACTGGCTCACTGCAATTGCCGAAAGGCTCCCTGACTCCCAGAACATGTCAAATTGACTATACTTTCTTTTTCTTCTTCTTTACTATTACTTTTTCACTGTGAGAATCAAAGAACGGATACAAAGTGTTTAACTCCATTATGCACAATTTCATTTGCATCGTATACTAATTGGCCACACTGGAAGAATGATAATTAGTAGAAGAAGCCATGCTGCATGCACACTAAAACACAGTAGTCCATAAAATGGCAACTGAACAACCTTTCTTTTATGATTCCCGTATGAGTGGATAGCAGTTCAGCCCTTCAAATTAATTTTCATCACTTAGACAAATTTCCTTTTGCTTATTGCCAAAACTTCACTCCCAGTTGATTCTCTCAATATTAAAGATGCTTTGGATTATAATTTGGCATAGTTGCTATTAACATGTCTTCAACATAACATAAACAATAATATTAGAGGTGAAAAGAGTAAAATTCCAAAAAAGGTTTTTGCAATACTGGTTCTTGTGTGATTCTTTTTCACAAAAAATAAATTAAATGTACTTATGTCTTCTATCTCCCAAATTTAGAAAAAAACTATCAAACAAAGCAGAGACTGAACTAAAAATAAGACACTTAAAAGCATCTTGACTGTTGATGAATTACTGTCATTTTAGGACATTTTAAAAAATTATATTTATTATATTATATTTTATTAATATAATATAATAAATATAATACATTATATTTATTATTTATTATATTTATATAGTTTTATTATTACTTTCTTTAAAAAGTAACCCAAATTTTATCAGCCCAACTAAAGATATTATCCCTTTTTTTTAAGAATCCCAATAAGACTAAAACCTGCCCGATCTGGAAACACTGCTTGTATCTTTGTCTGTAGCCGACTTACCGAATGCAGTTTTTGGTATAACCCGCATGCATTGCAGACATAGCCTCCATTGGCGTTTTTCCTCCACAAGGACGTCTTGGTAGTCAGACAGTTTGCACAGAAAACCCCACTACCTCTGCGTCGCTGCAAAGAGACAAAGGGTGCAAGATTAGATATCTAAAGTAAAATTCTTAAAGATGACAAATAATTACTGAAGGATATAGATGTAATAATGAGAATGGAAGAGCAAAAAGTACTGACATTTTTGGCCTAATTTGAAGTAATTCCCTTTTAATGGGTATGCTACAGATGACTGATCCAATAGATGAGGTTCTGAGATGGGCAGAGAGACTACCACCTTGGCTCTGTGGCTGAGAAACAATGAGTTCTCATTTGCCATGCAATTCCATAACAATACCAGAGGCAATAACCCTTTCCAAAATTAACAGTCACTCTAAAATGTAAATCATTAAGTTCAGTCTAATGCATTTTTTTAAAGAGTAATTATGTATATTTTTTTGTGATCCTCCAGTTTATTTTGTTTCTCGAGTTCTACTTGCAAATCATGTAAATAATGACCAAAGACTACTACCTTGCAGCAGCGTAAAGTATTGCTGAGAACTGCTGGAGATCAATGCTTAACTTTTGCTGTATGAGCGCATGCTTTCTCATATACACACCTCTGCAGTTCACAGTGCAGTAGTGCATACAGAAGTAGTGTGTGCAAGGAAGGATGTGAAGAGGTGGTGGGGGGGTGAAAAGGCCAATTGTTGTGGCAATGTGCTCCATCACAGTAATGAGCCAATCACAACGTTTCTCCATCCCATTAAGCCTCTGGCCCTACTCTCCACCTTTATGACCCTTTGAGGACAGCACACCTCGTCTTTCTCCTCTGTGATTCCTAGTCTCACAAACCATTTCCCTCTCTCTTTCAGTTATTAAAATCAAATTTCATTTCTGTATTTATTTGGTTCCCACATCTTTCAAATTCTGTTCTCAGCCAAAAAGGGGGCCACAAATGTTTTCCCATTATGACAACGTGAGAAATTGTTGTGTTGAAAGCTAAGTTCCAATGCCCCAAAATAAGAAGCAATAAAATGGAAAATATGCATCAGGCTTGTTTCTGTGAATATATAAGTAACCCAGGCTGAGGTATGATGTAAGTAGATGCAGGTAACCATTGAAGCATTGCAAAGAAAGGAAAAAAAGATGAACCCAACCAATTCTCCAAACCAAACGGGGCATAGTTTGAAATTATTTTAGGTTTATGCACATTTTTAAATCTCTATAGGCATATGCTGTGTTTTTTCTAAGTAAAAATAAAGTTTGGAAAACTTTGCCTGCTTACACTTACTAGTGCTATTTTTTTTATTCAGTGTTCATGACAGCTGAGAGTTATGCATGACTTTAAAGAAATATCTAAACATCAAGCTTTACAAGTTAAAAACACTGATGAGTGCCTCACTTCAACCAGGCTGTGGGTAGTCTCAGAGCTACAGATGGAACCACTTCGAGTACCTCCACTCTGCATATGCTTGGTGTTTCCAGCTAAAAGCATAACCACCCAGTAGGCACAGCTCTGTTTGGGTTATTTATTCACTGCATTTACCAAAGCCCAATAAGCCACTTAATGTTTCTTGTGGGATCCCACAGATGCAAACATACTGAATTACCCAACTGATTTTGTCCAAAAGCATATGCAAAACAAAGTTCACCAGCCAGGAAGGAAGTGGCACTGTGCAGCAGCTGTAAACTGAGTTAATCAATATAAAGCATACCTCTACTTAGGTAATAGTCAAGAATGATACATTTTACACAAACTACCACCACGAAAAAAACAAGTATAGGACATGTTACTTCCTGTTGCTATGGTACAATATAATTAACATTCCGTCACGTAAATGACTGTGACAACTGTTAATCTTTCAGAAATAAACAAACAGTCAATCAATCAAGAAAGAAATCAGTTATTTTACAGAGTTTTATAGTTAAAGCAGTCGACATATTTTAACTGCTTCAGGCTATTATAGTTACATCTACTAGCATTATTGGCTAATGTCGTCTCCCTTGAAAGTACAAAATCAAATGAACTGGAAAGAGTAAAAAATAAGAACATCTCTGACTCTGCTGAAGCCAGTAACCTGTTCTCCCCCCTGCCAGTGGTGTGACCAGGGCTCATAACCTATCATATTTTCTAGTAGTCTGGCATAAAAGAGGATCCGAACCATCAACAGTTAAAATGGATTGCAGGTCAAATCCCAGATCTGTCTGTCTCTTTTATGTTGTCCTTGATTAAGAGAATTCACCCACATCACTCACTGATGGTGATCAGATGGCCCAGAGGCTCCGGTGTATGGCAGCTTCTACTACTATGGAGCTTGCCACCATCAGTGTGTGAATGTTTGCATGATGTAGAAGTAAACAGGTCAAAATATATACCGAAATATAATTAAAACATTTTTATGACTTTTTTTATCCTAGTGGGTTAAAATGGTAAACTAAGAGATCTACACTGAAATAAAATGTTTGATAACATGGGTATTGTTATTTTTTTTTATTTATAGGCATGAAATAGTCATACATGTAAGTATCTGAATCACTAAACAATACAACACATGTACTAAACCCCTGAGTTAATTTAATAAGAGCCTCTATGGGATATGTGTTAAATGACAACCTGAGATCAGACAGAAGGACACCTCTGCAGTGCACCACACCGGAGCTTGTGTGTGTGTGTGTTCCTGTGAGTGCATGGGGTGCACACCATACGGCTACCACATGTAAAGAGACAGAATCAGGTGATTGATTGATGCATGTTTCCTGTGTGTGTGTGCACATGTGCAAGCGTGTCTAGTGTTGCAAGCCAAACAGCGTCTGTCATCAGAATTCGGTTTCCCTCCGAGGTCCTAAATCACTCACATATGGCCCAACAGCTGCCCTTTGTTGAATCATATACCTGAAAATATTTGCTTTCACCAGCTAATGAAGCAATGCTCCATTTGGATTTGACACCATGATTCAAGAAGCAGTTTTGGGAAACATTCACTACCCTGAATCTGAGAAAGAAAGATAGCGCAAAGTGTCTGTCTGTGAAGGTATCATTGAGGAGACGATTACACAGGAAAGGACAGCTTGCATACATTTTGAGCTAATGGTCTTCAACTTCCCTTTCAGACTGCAGTTGTTTGGTTTTATATTTATAAAAATAGGAAAACTCAAATGCCTCAACACACAAACACACATAAAATTAGGTGTACGTAAAGTCTAATGCTAGGGTCTGGAAAGGCCTGTCTTCACTTGAGTTGACAGTTTCTGGGAGGGACGTTGTGTTGCTAATTAACAAACTATATGAGCATTAATGTATGATTTTTTTATGATTTATTGCCGATACCTGGCCTCTCCCACTCGCCTCAGCCTGCACAAAAAGGGCTGATGGTAATTACAGTTCAGAGGCTTAATGGCATCTATTTATCTGCGTCCTATAATCGTTTATTTAGGTAAAGTGGACAGGCTTACACAAAAAGAAAAATATGCAGTCAAAACTCAGAGATGTTCAATGGAGAAGTAAAATTACTCAAGTTCCTCAAGTCAAAGTAAAGTCTGCAGTTTTTCTTTTTTATTTTCACTGGTTAAAGTTTTAGTTGCTTCTTAGAAGAAATCAATATTAAATCCTGAATTGAACAATTGAACATTAGAATTCATGGGGGGTGTCCAGCAAATAGAGGGATGGGATGAGAGGGTGTTAATTCAAATATGGACAGATAAACAACTGAATGTGGATGGATGGATGGATGGATGGATGGATGGATGGATGGATGGATGGATGGATGGATGGATGGATGGATGGATGGACGGACGGAGGAAAAACTAGAGTAGTCCATAAAACAAAACATTTAGAGGTTTAATAACTCCCACTTAGCTTGGTCAGTTCTGCTCTAATGCACAAACAGCTCTTAGCAGTAAGCCTTATCGTCCCTTATGGTGTTCGATTTAATGGGCTGCACAAGCTAAGTGCTGTTAGTTTGAGAAAAAATGTTCACCGAAAAAGGGATAAATTAATCATTTATGTATCAAAACTTAGATTTAACTTTTTGTAGACTTTAGACTTTCCTAACTTTCCATTAAATGAGTCGCAGCCAACCTTATTTTTTCCCGCTGGGTCTTTGATGTATCTTTTTGAGGCTCCCCACCTAAGGTACTGTAGAAACTTAACTTAATTTGTATTTTCTTTAATATCAAACATATGGTGCAACCATGCAGTCAATGAACACTTCAGCTAATACTCTGAGTCCACTCTGAGATTTTCCTGAAGCCATAAATTTACAGATGCTGTACCAACTGTTTACCATGCTCACTATTGGATCGTCACGGGGGAGCTGGCCAAAACAGATAAAAATCCAAGGGTGTCTATTCTTTAGGGGTATAGAGACCCTTTAATAAATTTGGCTATCTCCACAGAATGTATGTAACATATTTGAGCAATGCAGCTTCATTCTAAGTTATTCATCAAAGCACAGCTATGCATAATTCGCATTACCACTGAAGAGTTTATATCCCTTTAAGTTGTTTTGAACACTATGAAAAAGAAGTTTGTAAAAGAGGAAGTGGACATGTGAGACAAGAGAGACAATAAAAAGATGTTACTGGGGTTTGAGATACATTTCTAAACAAAGTATTTCAAAATGGAATTTTACTAAGTCATCTCTGCTTATAAAATACAGATACACACACAGACAGATGCATACACAAACGCACTGACACTTGCTTTAGATCAGCGATTATTTAATCAAGCTAGAAGAGTAGCGAGAGGAATTAACTGAATTCCATACTGCCAGGACCAATATCCTATACAATGGATCACACACGCACATGCACTTTCTTACATTCAGGTGGAAATAGGAACAAGAAATAGAGCTGCACAGGAGGATACAGGGATCATCTCAGATAACGATTCACCAAATTAATCCTGTCTGTAAACAAACACACACAAAAAATCACGTTTCTATGTTCTTGTGGGGACTTTCCATTGACTTCCAATCATTTCTAACCCATTTCTACAACCTAACTGTGACCATTACCTAAACCTAACCATTATTGGTTCATACCTAACCCTATCCTAAACTTCATTCACACCTTAGTCCTAAACCTAACACCTAACGCTAAAACAGCATTTGCACCCATTGGGACCAGGCACATGTCCCCAGGAGAGCAGTAGGTCTCCATGATGTGCTATACTTTATGGAAAATGGTCCCCACAATGTAAGAATTACCTGCCCACACACACAGATACACACACACACAGGAGTTAATCTAACAAGGACCCACTCTATCCACTCTTTGTGTTTCTGCGCATTAGTCTACGTCTGCTTGCATGTCATGCATACCGTTGTAGAAGCCTATTTCAGCTATGCTGAAATGTGCATTTAAGCAGCTTCTCTTAATACCATAGATGGGTTTAAGTTGAATGAATTTATGCAGATATTACTCCAAATTAATTCTGCTTTGTCACTTTGATCATACAAAAAGAAGCCAACACAGAAGACACAAATACAGAAGATGAACTGTTTATGCTTCTCTTCTACTGTATGCCCTCTCAGAGGCTGATTATTTTAATTCCACTGTTAGGAATCTGATACTTTCTGCCTTGGTATCTTTTTCAGCCAGGGAGCAATTAGGTAAAATTCAGATGTGGATTGGAGCAATCACATTTCACTTACTGCTGAGATCCCGTAAATACAACTTAGATGGTTTTTGTTGTCTTTTTTTACTTAAACAGTGCTGGTGTAATGAGAAACACAACACTAATTAAAGACAAAATCTAATACTTTTAGCAGAAAGACCCAAATATACCAAACACAAATATACAAACCGAATATATTACTTTGAGCAGAAACAACAGCTGTGTTACACCTAATACCTGCTTTAACATTGCATGACATGATTTCACATGACATGATTTCCAGCCACCACAGACAGCCATAAACAGCTTAGTTTACAAGGACCGCGGATTCCATTTTATGTCCATATTGGTACATTTTTAAAGCTTGTGGGGAAAAAAATACATCACAAGACAATGAACATAAATAGCAGCAAGACAGCGGGGCACACTTTGAAAGCATAGTCCTAGATCTCCACTTACTCATCGCAACCGACTCATTCAGGTTTCTAATTCAGTTCCGTGTAGGGCATTAACCCTTTTAGGACTACCATTATAAAGGTCCGAATGAGCATCTTTTTACATTTTTGGATGCTGCAGAGTCAT
>JAUZNJ010019034.1:0-17278 GCA_034780135.1 Jordanella pulchra | reverse complement strand
GGGATCGAATGAAGCAGATAGAATGATGAAAAGTGGTCCCTATGTCCTCCAGAAGTCTAGTCCTATAGCAGCATAACAACACATTTAACAGTCCTTCTAAGGGCTACATTTAAATGGCTCTTTTTAAAAACCACCTGCAAACCTCTGAAGAGTTTTCCTATCATCCTATGTCAGCATTATTTTTCTATTTTCCACTTTTATTTTAAAAAAGCTTTGTCTCCAATGCACTCCTTCGCTCCACCTCTCAACCACATCTTGGCTCTGATTGGCTGATGGAGCAAGACACAAAAGTTTGCACTATTATCATGTCTTTTGCGCCCAGGGCCAACAATTAGTGAAGGGCACTATTCCAGCACAGTGACAGGCACATTTTTGGCAATTACAGCAAAGTGAGAGCAGCACCTCACCTGGGAAGTTCATCAAAATGTTCTAAATATGGAACCTAACAGCCCTTTCCCACTGGCCAAGAAACCCGCTTAAACCCAGAAACAATTGGCTTTTATTGGCAGTGGGAAGGACTCACTGACCCACATCGACCTGTATCCAGCAACTCGGCATACAGTAGGAACATCAGACCCGGGTTGACCCGTTAATTTATGTGATACCATTGAGCTCAGCATATGGACATCACAAAATCGCACCAGGGGCGTCTGATCTAACAAAGCGTCGCAGCGGCGGCAGCCTCAGCAGAGACTCCCAGACCTCCCTCCGAGGAGCTCCCAGTACAGCCCAGATGCATAGTCCCTCCATGGTGTCCTGGGTCGTCCCTGGGTCTCCTCCCTGTGGGACGTGCCTGGATCTTAATTAGATGTCCGATCCACCTCAGCTGACTCCTTTGGATGTGGAGGAGAAGCGGCTCTACTCTGAGTCTCTCCTGAATGACTGAGCTCCTCACCCTCTCTAAGGCAGAGCCCAGCCACCCTGCAGAGAAGCTGAGTGGCTGGGGTCTCCCTTAGAGAGGGTGAGGAGCATGGTCACTCTGATGTGGTAAACACAATTTGAAAATATGAAACTTGTAAAAAAAAAAAAAAAAGATCGACATTATTGGGGTTATTTGTTTCATGCAGTCTAAAAAAAATCAAACTTCAAAACATAAAATACAGAAAAAAATGAAATACAAAAAAAACCAGCAAAGTTTTCAAAGTTTTATTTTATGGATTGCATTTTTTTTCCCAAATTTCCATTTGTGAAACATATTCTTTGCAACAATAGTGGAAAACCTTCATTCCATAGAGGTGGGAATATTTCCCTCCAGGGCGCCACATGTGAGGAACCATTTAATTGTTGCTGTAACTCTACGTGTCAACATGAAAGAGCGAGCTACGGTTCTGCTGTCACACCTGTCCGTCACCTGAATCCTGAAACATGAACCCTCTTTAGGCTCCCAGTCATGGGTTCAAAGGTCAGAATGAACTAATGAAACGCTAAAAGGTCAAGGGTCAGGAAACAGCAAAGCCCCTTCAGGAAGGAACCTTCCATGTGTTTCTGCATCAAACCTGCTGTTAGCTTAGTTAAGAAACTACAATCAGACGGAAGAAATATCAAAGTTTTATTACACTTCTAGCAAAGAGGGGCTGGAAAAGATCAAGGGAACTGAAGGTAGGAGAAAAAGGCTGTTTTTAATCTTTTAGTCTTTCTCACCTCCCATCAGCTCCTGTATCAAACAAATTACCCAGAAAGCACCCCTGCACACATCAGTCTCATTACCCTTCTCCCTCGACTCGGAGACACTGGGTAAATAGCTCTGTCTGTCGGGAGATGAAGAATCAACAACATAATGAGAGCGCTGCTGATGAGCCTGTGTGTGTATGTATGATGTGAACATTAGCACTGGAGGCTGCGCTCCGAGTTTCCTCGCTGCGATCCGGGTCTGAATGAGCCTCATGACTCAACAAAAAACCGCACAGTAAATACAACAAAAGAAGCAAAGCCTTTAATTTATTCTGAACTTGTTTATCCGTAGAAATAGCTGCAAATAAATAGAAGCCATGTGGAAGAGTTGCCTAAGAAATGCGGAGGGATGGAAATCATGCATCTGATGGAGACCGTGATCCCCGCAGTCTAAGCCTGGATTAAAGTGTGGAATTCTTCTTTAACAGTTTGCCATATTTTACTGAGAACGGACGACATGAGCTATGACTTTTCATGAGAAAGCAAACCTTTAAAGTGTCCTGGTGACAAATGGGAAGTTAATAATTCCTCTTCAGAAGGAGTGAAGTAAATAAACAACTTTATTGGTTCCAAATTCCCCCAAAATGTGGAGCCTTTGCTCTCTCTGTTTGGTCTGACCACCTCCAACGTCTTTCCATCCATCTTTGTAACATTATAAACCAAACAGTCATTGTTCTCCTGAACAGGCGGGTCATTGTCCAAATAACACAGCAGCAGCAAAGGGAGCTTCATGCCAGCGCTAACAGTAAGGCGCTGATCATTATGGCGGCCCATGGAGTCTGGTCGTAGGCCAGGGGTCAGAGGTCAGGGAGCAGCCACCATTAAAGTAGCCTCTTCTGTCAACACGTTTGTATATAGCAGGAAAGGAGCAGAGCGGTTTCCATCACTGCTTACATCACTTTGTCCCGTGCTGTGATTGATGGAGCACATTATAGTGATGCGGAGGGAAATTAATGGCAGTGGAATGATGATGATGGAAAGGAAACACAGATAGACTGTAAGCTTCAGATCCACCGATTGGACTCAAAGCTTTTAGATTTTCTGCTACTCTTTCAAAAAGCGTTTCAAACATAATCAGAAATGTTTCAAACATAAAATGGCCCTTTAATGCGTAAAGACATTCCTGTAATGCCTAATATACGAACAGGGGACCCGCGTAACCAAAACTAATGCAAACAGTTTTGTTTAAAACACACACATAATATGGTGCGTTCAGGTGATGATGGCCGGCCTCACCACCTGACTGATGCAGGAACTGTTTCTTCTGTTTGGGGCTTTTAATTGTCTGTTGTTGGGATCCGCGTCTCCTCAAAGAGGAACCCAACAGGAATCAGGAAGAGAATTCACTGCGAAGCAAAACTAAGACCGTGAAGTTTGTTAAAAAAAAAAAAAAATAAGTTTGAAAAATAAATTCAACCTTAAAAAAACAGGTTTGTTCAAAATAAAACATTTTCAACATCTATATGTGCAAATCTGTCACGATCATATTTTGTCCTCTGAGATTCTGAACGTTGGGCATTTGTAAAAGCTGCATTTATTATACACCAGAATATTAATGATGTTTTAAAGACATTTTCAGTTCCCATGGTCCCTAAATGCATCAGCTGTGTTGAGCTGTTCGTCATTATTTTACATAATTTCAGGCCAAAACAAGGCTAGAAGTTTGAAGCTAAAAAAATCTACAAGTTCAAGAAAATAAAAAATCAAAAAGTATTTTTTTAATTGAACAAACTTTTAGTTTTCAGGTTTAAATGTTTTGCTTCTGAACAAACATTTTTATGTTTTGTTTTCAGGTTTAATTTGTGTTTTTGAAGAAAATGCAGTTTATTTACACAGTGCCAATTCAGAACACGTCATCTTAAGGCTCCTTACAGAGACAATAAAGTCAGATTGGTTAAAAGTTTCTATTCAGGAAAAACAGATGATTGCATCCAGTTATTAACTTGCAAAGTGGAGCCATAAAGTTTTATAAAAACTTTAAAAGTTTTGCTCCACAGTTATTTTCTTCGGTTGTTCAACCCTAAAAGTGACAAAGGTTGACATGAGCTCACAGGTCGACCTTCAGGTGACAGAAGCATAAAACCAAGAGTGAAGGAGCATGCGCTCATAGCGGGGATGTATTGGAGGCCTTGTGGTTTTAAATCAACATTTACAACATTCAAATTGTCCGGGGTATTAATTCACTGCTCATGTATTTATGATGCATTTGCTGTTTTAGCAGAATTCTGACTTCATACTTATGTCAGTGTTTCATATATGAAAGCAGACTGAAAGGTCTGCTACAACATGCAGAACATCCACTCTTTTTCAGCTTCTGTTCAACTTAGTTTGTCCAAAAACAGCACACATTTTTAGGTAGACAACTGAACAATTAACTCTAATACTTTCATTTAAATCCCATTTCACAGAGTGCAGTCTCGTTCTTATTATAATGCAATACAAATCAATATAGATCATATAATGGCAGTTAGGCTGAATTGATCTGTTTATGGAGGCCCACATAATTGCATTGAGCCACTGACTGCAGCAGAGTGGTGTGTGTGGTGGGGGGGGGGATCAAAACATCGCCATTTTCAGATCAGTTCAGTGCACAGAACATCATTGAAACTCTAAAAAAAACTAAAGCCTTTGCATCTAAACTCGATCATGGAAATGATTGATATCTAGACGTAAGGAAGATGCAAAGTTCAAACCGAGCATTAGAGCATTAGACCGAGCAATAAACGAGTAGTCGGGTTGAAGTGACTTTGAACAGACTCAAACACAATCAGTGCTTTCACATTTTCACAAATTAAAAAAAAAGAAAGTAACTAGAGGGGTCTGAAAAGTCACTGAATATTGCGATAAAGTCACTAAGTTGGAAACACAGCCTCAAATAACCCAGGTTATGTAGAACATCACCTTTAAACACACAATCTGTGGAAGATCGAAGCAGCAGGAAACCTCATTATACTCAGGTCCCAATGTTGTCTTGCTGGGTTTACAAGAAAGAATGAGCAACCATCTTCTTAAAGAGTTGAAAAATCAAAACTTAACTGCAACAAACCGAATAATGCAATAAAATGAAAAACAATCTCCTTTAAAGTACAAAACTATCACCTTATTTTCTCATTATTTTAAGTTTACCTTTTTATTTTATTATTGGACAGAATTCAATACTTTTCTTTTAATTACCGCTCAAGTTTGATTAGTTATTCAATTATTTCTATTAGGAACCCCGTGCAATTACAATGAGCGCCCACTAGAGGGTGCATTTCCCACATTAGGAACAACATTAGCAAAAGAAAGAAAATGGGAAGGCTTTAACAGATTTTCTTTAACCCATTGACGGTACTAAGGAAGTGTAGTCAGAATTTAGCACATAAAACACCTTAAAAACTACTGATCCGTTCGCTCGTTATCAACAAATAATGCTGCTGGTTGAGCAATGGCTCTGGGGATCCCTTCCTGTCTCATTTTGATCCAGTTATATCAAACTGGTTCTTCGAACATCATCTCATGGAAATGATCCCAACAACTTATCAAATTCATGCTGCAAGGACTTTTCTCCAGTTCTAAAAAAAAATGGGTCAAACTGGTACTAGCAAGGAGCCTCTGGTGAAGGGTTGGTGAACATTTATTTTGTCATTGTGTCTAAAGTAGAAGGCAACAAAAACCTTATTTATGGATCATTGATTCAATTTTCCTTTTCTATCTCTGCTTCTGTCTCCTTGAACCCCAGTCTTCCTCAGCAGAGCCTGGTTCTGCTGGAGGTTTCTTCCTGTTCAAAGGGAGTTTTTCCTCTCCACTCTTACTGCGCACATGCTTGGTGTGAGGGATTGCTGTAGAGTCAGTGACACAATGCAAAAGTCTCTACCTGCTCATCCAGGGGAGAGAATCCTTTAAACTCAATGAATGGATGCAATCAGCTGGTTTTCCTTTGGTATAAACTTTGAACCATTTTACTGGATTATCTGTTCAAGTTGTTTCTGTAAACTAACCTGAGACTGTTGTGAATTGGCTCAATAGAAATAAACTTAATTGAATTAACTGAGGCAAAAACGATGCAGGACCTAGCATACGTCATTTAAACAGAACACATTGCAACGTAAACAAAGTGGTCACGTCGGTGTGAATATTTTATCCGAATTTGTAGAAAATTGACAGCTTTCTTTTTTATTTACACTGAAAAGAAATAAAGTCCACAAATAAATAGCAGTGCAAATACGTTCTCTGTTAGATGAATGTTTGCATGTTTCACTTTAAATTCAACCAAATTACATTTAGGACTTGATCAAAGGACATTAATGTAGAAGACAAACACTATTATCCCATTTAGTATTTTTTATATTACGTAGTACTATTATTTCTAATTCCTCCAGTAGGTGAGTATTAGTTGAAAAGAGGCCGCCTGGGTACAGGATTAAAAGGTGTCTAACTTAACGGAGCTGGAAGCCTGTTCTCCCTGCAGACCAGGCGCTAAGAGGCGCTGAGCTGATGATAGCAGCGTGAGGACAGCCCAGCGAGTCTCTGACTGAGGGTGGCAGACAGAGAAAGGAGGGAGTGTGAGCGAGGAAGGGGGGTGAATGTGATAACCTTGTCTCTCGTTCATTGCTGTCTGCTCAGTGATTTAATTTGGTCGCGCCGTCACACCTGGGCTAAAGCTCATCCATCACAGGTACTGCGAGATCCCTGCGTCTCTCTTCCTGCGCCCTTCCATTCTCCAAAGCCCATCCTTCTCTGTTCTTCACGCCGGTTCCTACATTTCTTCCTTCAAGGACTTTCGCCATCTATTTGTCAGGATTCTGTCTGCAATAAGCCCTCTTCATGTCATTCTTTCTCAGGCTGTGAAGTGTTTGCCTATCTACGCCTTTCCACTATGTACCCTTCCTCAGATATAGTTGGCCCCCTCAGGACTATAGTGGTTCATTAAAAATGTACTTGTTACCAAACCAAGATATGATGCAAAGACAACACTATGAATTGGTATTTTTTTTATATTTCCAAGGGTTTTCCTAAAAGTTAAACCAAGTATATCGCACACACATGACTGTGCATACATGCAGCTTTGTGTTGTATCAGCATTTTTAAAAACAAGGGCTGAGAGGATAAGTGCGGCGGTCGGGAGGTGGAGTACATGAGCTGAAAGTACAAAAGGTACTGCAAAAAGAAAGAGAAATGCTGCAGATGGTAAAAAATATACAGCAAATACATAAATGATGCTGAAATTAACTCATTTGTAAGATTATTGTAGAAAACAAACTGGATTCTCTACCAGAGGAAAAAAACTTTTCATTTGAATCGTTCAGAAAGTTTTCATCTCTCTGAGCTTCTTGTTTATGCTTTAACTGAAGCAGAAAAGGATTTAAACAAAGATGTTTAAACATTTTAACAGATTCATTTCCTAGCTGCTGTTATCCAAAGACATCTACAATAAGCAAAAATCATTTCATTGATCTGCCTTCTGTAAAGGCATATATATGTCCTTCTGTGTGATTGGCTCCCCACTGGTCCGTGTCCTGCAAACACCAGTGCATCCCCATGACTTGTTGGTACAGTCCTAAGAGGACTCTGCAGGATTCCTGGCTCAGCCTGGGCCAATCTAATCAACGCATCCTGCAGGGGACATGGCAGCCACCTGCTGACAGACCCCAGGAGGATGCTGCTCGCCTTCGCTCATCCAAGTGAACACGGTGAACAGTCTCATGCACACTAAATGAGCTCAGCTTAATGCTCCCACCTAATAACTAAACGTTCATCATAGAGTGGCAAACAAAATGATCCTGTTTTTAATCATTCGTGCTGCGGTTCTGAAATCTACGAAGGAGTTTGGTTTGAACGATTTCAGAAGAAAACCAAGAAGCTTAAGCCTCCATTACACGGAGGAGACAAACAAACGTTTCTCTCTCCTCAGATAAAATTCATCCAGAGTTCAGAGAGAAATGAGGCGTAAGTGACCTGATCTCCTTCACAGATCCTGAAAAAACCTTCATCTGGACGACAGACAACCGGCCGAACATCAGAGGTTGGTTTGATCAAAAGAAACATTTAGCGGAGGACTGCTTTACCATTCCTGGAAAAAATAGATTTAATAATGAAATATATAAAGCAGCATTTAGAGCGATGATAATCTTTCACACTGACAGCCGAGCAAACAGATGATGTTAAGAGAACAAGGAGCTGCTGAGCGCATCAGAAGAGTTTAGTATTGAATGAGCGTGTGTGAGATTTATAAATGACACCAGTGTCACCGTACGCTGTGATTGGTAAACACACTCTGAAGCTGGTGGTACATTAGCAGCTAGTAGCTCTTCCTGATACCACATCCTGTCTCTACATGTTTCAGTGGAACACAGGACTGGATGTTTGTGTCTCCTCTCCTGGTCCTGGTGAAGGAAACTTAAGGGGTTACATTTTCCTTTTTTCTTGTTTCAGAAAAGGTAAAGACTACAGCTTTAAATGGATGACATTAGCTAAATATGTGGCCATGCTCTGGGTACAGGCCCATCGTTGCCTTGCATCAGCTGGATAACCACTAGAAGTGCAACTGAAAAAGCCCTACATGACCAGAGTGTTCCCATAATTTAAAACCAATTTCTTGAGTGTTACAATGAGTTGACTGGCCTGACTGTCAATGTTTCTGTCTAAAGGAGCACCTTCAGCGACCTTCAGCGACCTTCAGCGACCTTCAGCGACCTTCAGCGACCTCCAGCGACCTTCAGCAACCTTCAGCAACCTTCAGTCGACCTCCAGCGACCTTCAGCGACCTTCAGCGACCTCCAGCGACCTTCAGCAACCTTCAGTCGACCTCCAGTCAACCTTCAGCGACCTTCAGCGACCTTCAGCGACCTTCAGCGACCTTCAGTCGACCTTCAGCGACCTCCAGCGACCTTCAGCAACCTTCAGTCGACCTCCAGTCGACCTTCAGCGACCTTCAGCGACCTCCAGTCGACCTCCAGTCAACCTTCAGTCGACCTCCAGTCGACCTCCAGTCGACCTTCAGCAACCTTCAGTCGACCTCCAGTCAACCTTCAGTCGACCTCCAGTCGACCTTCAGCGACCTTCAGCGACCTTCAGTCGACCTCCAGTCGACCTTCAGCGACCTTCAGTCGACCTCCAGTCGACCTTCAGTCGACGGTCTGACCCTGTCATTGTACCGCTATCATGGAACAAGGCATCTAAAATGTTTTCTTGAAACTTTTCTACAAAGAATTGGACAAAAATTAAAGCTAAATGGGGAATCGACCTGTGAGGAGATGTAGCTGTTTGATAAGTGTGTATCTTTATATTATGACTCTTCTCTCCTTTTTATCTGCTAATTGTAAAAGAGCTTGGGTTTTACACCCATATTGATTTTCCCAACCAAACCGCTGGAGCAGCTGACAGGTTGATGAACTGTAAATCCATAGATCCCCGTTACATGCATGTTTAAAAGTAAATAAACTAATGATTTGTTTTTTCTTTGTGTTTCCTGATTATCTGCACTCCTCTGAGCCCAAATCATTACCGAGGACATGAACACATGGGTCAGTTTACTTATCTAAGTGAGTATTAATTAGAGTCATGTGAAAGGATGGACTGATATTGATCTGTTTGGCCATAAGATGCCGGTCAATTAATTAAGCACTCAGGCCTTAGCATGGACCTCCCACTCTGCACGGCACTAAGTGGCTTCTAATGAACAAATCCTCTCCAAGCAACACAGTCCCTCCTAATGTCTGCCCGTCTGTCTTCCTGGATGCTCCTGTTTGGCATCAGAGTGAGGAACAGTTTTTGATTTCACTATCAAACTGAGGACCATTTATAGCAAAGTAGGACATTTTGCAGGTCCTCACTCCCTCTTCTGCTTAGTTAGGGGTCGGACTAAGATGTTGATTTAGCTAAGGTTTACGGTTGGGAATGTGCTGATAGTCGTTAGGTTAAGGTTACACAGCAAAATCTCTGGTCTTGTTTTTTTAATCTTTTTCAGCTCCTTTAGCACTTAAAGTGCTAATAAAACTTTGCAAGTTTTGTCATCCGGGCAAATTAAAAGTGAACACCTCAGACACGTCAAGGAATTGATCACAAGCTGTGGTTTAGATGTTCACAACTTTTCCCGTAATGTGAGTTTAAAATCTGTGGAGTGAAATCTATAAATCTATGACGATGACCGACGTTGCAACAACTTCCTCAAAGATCCGAACAAACCGGAGGTGAAATCTGTGCACAAAGCAACATTTTTACAAACGTAAGTATCGAGGGAATTTTGATAGATTATTGTTATAATTGTTATAATTGCAGAAAATGTTTTGTAAACAGAAGTTTCAAAACTTACAATCCAAAAAAACTTCTAAATTAAAAACAATTTTGAGCCTAATTTTGCTGTTAAATCAGATTTTACTTCTTCAGTTTCTTTTATTTTGTTTTTTTTTTTCCATATTTTAATTTTTTCAAATATATCTGTCTCAGATTGTGATTTACAATTTGCATTCTTTCCAAACTCTTCTTCAAAGATCAAATTCTAGCAATTACAAAAAATGCTATTTGAAAATTATATAGAATATGAAAAAAATAATTCTGAAGTAAAGTAAAAAGCAAAAATATGAAAAAATAAAATATGACAATATATCTTTTTTTAACCTTGAAAAAAAAATTAATCTAAGAAAAAAAGTGAACTTATGTGGTTTCATGGGACAAGACCAACCGTGTCAAATATTTAAAGCTCATTTAAAGCTTTTAAAGGTTTAATATATCAAGACTGCAGTTTTGTTTCAGAATCTTTTAGAATTATATAAAGGTTTAGGTATAAAGAGCATTGAAAACGAGTTAAAATCGATACGAATAAACACACGGACCTCATTATATTTAGCAACATCAGAATGTGTGTGGACTGTCTCCTTCACACATTGTCCAGGAATATGCTACATTGCGGGGACTTACAGGAAACGCTGTCTTCTTGAGTCGGGGACTATGTTTAGAAAAAAGAATGAACTGAGATTAGTTTAGGTTTAGAATTAAGGCGAGGGTCTGGTTTAAGCCATAGAAAGTAATGAAAGTCAAAGCAAAGTCCCCCTTAAGGAGTCATCACCCATAAATTTGACTTTTTGATGTGTGTTGGTGTTGAGCTTCAGTTTTTTTTTAACTAGAAATGCCTACAAAATGCTTCCCATAAAACTTCATTTGTAGAAGGCTGCCTTGTTTTTACCACTCCTATCTATCAAAGACTCAGCTGCAGGCAGTCATGGAGTGTTGATACCTGTTCAACTTTTTACCTTTTTAAAGAAGACTGGGAAATAATGGTAAATAAAACACGGCTAACTGCTAATGTGCTTAAACACTACTTCAGCATCAATGCACATATAGAAATCAAATTCTAGTGGAAAAACTGGATATGAAATTATATGAAAATGGTTTCAAATAACCGCTGTATGTTTTTTTTCCTTTAACCAATTAAATACAAATTTAAAGAGAATTTCAGCTACAGCATCTCTGTAGCCGTGCTGCTGTAGGTTTAGGCTGCTGGAGGACATAATGACCACTCTCCCTCTACTGCTGTAATTTGGCATTAAATCCCATTATTTTAGTGTTTTATTTTGTGTTCCTATTCAGTTTCTTTTTTTCAGCCACAAGGAGACCATGAAAAATGGTAAAAGAACATTTGCTAACAGCTAATGTTGCAACTGCTACAATGACATGAACATGTATACACACAAGTCAAATTCTAAAGTGTACGCTCACAGGAAAAAGAAGTTATGAAATGAGCTCCATTTAATTTTTTTTCTCCTTATGAAAATCTCAGGAGGATTGTATATTTTTATTTATATCTTTCAGACTTGAGGCGGCTGTGATTCTGGAAACATTTAAATCGAGTTGGCAGCCAACCAGGTGGGCTGCCTTGTAGGATCCTGACCTGATGGCCTCAGAGGAGAGGAAGCTTGCAGGGATGCAAGGATGTTCTCATAAAAACACCTCAGAAAAACAAAAACAACAAACAAAATTCTTTAAAGTAGGCTGGGTTTGTTGTTTAATGATGCACTTAGAACTGTTTGTTTGAAATTGAATAAAAAGGAGAGAAAAGCAGTGCCAGGCGTAGCAAGTGGGAATTTTCTTCAATATGGCAAAGACATGTTCTGCAACTGGAATTTTAAAATAGCACAAATACAAATAAAAAGAGACATCTTGAGTGCAGCATGCTCACTGAGGTCACGCTGGTTTTCTGCCATGCTTTGGCACTCGCTGAAACCGTGGCAATAGGATTTTCAGGCCGGAATTACAATTCAGCTTTCATCCTAGATGGGACTGTGGGATATTTTATTAACAAAAGAGGGGGGAAAAAAAGAAAAAAAAGACAAGCCTGCTTTTGCCTTTGCTCTTTTTCTTCAAAGGTGAAGCATATGCTGAAAGAGATGTTACAGGGGGAGGTAAAAAAAAGTAAAAATTTCTCCTCATCTCCACCGCCCCTCCCTTCCTCTCCTCTCATTTTGCCCTTTTTCTTTCCTCCTTCTCGATTCACTCTCACCCCCTGCCTTTTCCCCTTAGACAAGAACCCCAGATAACCCTGCATCACCACATCAAAGAAGAGATGAGAGGAAGATGGATGGAGGGGGGCGGGAGAAGGCGGAGTGGGAAAAACTCAGGGAAGCGGATCAACAAGGGTGGAGGTCAGAAGCAAAGAGGGAGAGTAGCATGATGAAGAGGAGAAGTGGGAACGTAGTAGTGAAGAAGATGAGAACACCTGAGCAGGAGTGCGATCTTCATTTCTATCTCCGCCTCATGCACACACACACTCCCACCACACCAAGTCCAACCTCTTTTCTTCTGACAATGAGCAAGCGAACAGTTCAATTAGGCAAAGCCGCCAAAGCTAATCACGTCTAAGCTGCCGTCTCTTCAGACGCAGCTGTCCACCAAAGCAGGAACATCAAAGTCCCCCTTGATTCACTGAGTGTTACACTTCCCTCTGATGTGTGTGAGGGTGTGCGTGTTCAACTGTAAGATCACTCAGCAGCTACTCTGACCCACGCCCCGGCTAGCAAGGAGAATGATAATTAAGTGAAAGACATTTGCTGACATGCACATAATTTTCTCTCTTCTGTGGAGGATTGTTTCTGCCATCAGCTCAGATCACGCTTCATAATATCACACGTCATGTCGGAATTCAACTTTGACTTCATTTTCATGATGAATTTGAACCTTGAGCAAATGGCTTCCTTTGTAATTCTACTTTGTAAGAATATTAAGCTGTACTGGACTCCTTCAAACTCAGAGGCTTGATTACGAGTCCATCGTCAGATAAAAAAAGACAAGGACTCCAACTGAACGGGTCTCACAGATCAGAGCTTAAAATAAAGTTAAAAAGCTGCTGCTCTTATTGCAAATATATGTAGACACACATTTATGTACATGTGATTTTAAGGGGGTTTACAGTCAGATCAGGCAACCATTCAGCTATTTAACCACAATGAAAAGAATTGTAAGACTTTTACATCATCCAAGCGCGACGTGTTTATTTCCAGGCCTTCTTTGCTTTGCAAAGGCTTAGTAGGTCAGAGGGAGAACTAACATCAAGTTCTGAAATGAAAAGTGCTTTTGTTTCTGTGGGTCTGTCATTCTTGCCACAAAAGCCCACAGTGGGGTTCAGTCCTCGTTCAGTATTGACGTGTACACTAGAAGGGTGCTAATTTTAGCCCACCTTTCTTTCATCACTCCCATCTCTATTCCACCAATCAGGGACTCACCTGTAGGCAGTCAGTAAATGTTGCTACCTGTGTAACTTCTAACCAAGACTGATTAACTATAATAATCAAAGAAACACTAACTTCTAATATTAGCTAATGCTACATGAACATGCATACACACAAGTTGTATACTAGTGTGAATGACCCTGTAAATACTTTATTAAAAATGATTAAATATTAAAGACAATAAAGATTATATATTTAATACCAGGTTATGATCCATGTTAGTCTTTGACTGAAAAATCTACCTTTTAATTCACACCCTGGCATTATATTCTTGATTCTTTACATTGTAAATGGTGATGACTGGTTAGGAGTATCAAGCAGCTTTTATTTTTAGTCTGTGGACAGAAACTAAGCCTACTTTTAAGTCTAAGCTAAAGACTTGCCTTTTTGATAGAGGCCATAGTTAGAGCGGTTCGGTTGTTCTGCCTTGTATTTCAATAAATGGGTGGATTTCCAGTAAACATTAACATTCCCAGCAGAAAAACCAGCAGCTGGAGTTTGGAGGGAAGTTGGCTGGAAACCGGAGGCCATTCCACTGGTTTTCAGCCAGAAGGGGAACTTTTAAACTGCTACAACTGTCAGCGCGGTTGCATCCATATCAAAGAGCAGGGCCTCTCTCAGTTCCAGTTGGCACGGGGGCCTCGCCCCCTACCTGCGACGGCGTTGACTGTTACCCTGCCAGCTCCCAGTTCAGCTTCTCTGACTGGCTGACACATTAAGCTGTAAAGGTTTAGATTTTCAAACTCTAGTGTCTGATGCTTTGAACCTGATTCATGCACGTCAGAGCTTCACAGCTTATAAGATGCCACCCCCGATGCTGGAAACAGAGGGCTGAAGTGTGCAGCAGGACGTCTAACTGAACCTTGACACTAGTTCACCATTTTCAAATGTTTGGTCTGAATGGAGCAATACTGTTGCTGGGAAAAGTTCCTCATTTTAGTTTGCATGCATGGATCGGTGCGCTAGCTGCTACTTTCTCTGCCCTTCTGCGTTTAGGTGTAGAAGTGCTACCTGTGGAGCTGGAGTAAAAAAGAAACGTTTTATTCTGGGTAAATGTGAAAAGTCCAAACATTTAGGTCCTCTGCACTTTGGAAATTACATTTTCTTAAATTACAATTACTTCATAACTGCAATTAATTGTCCAGCCCTAATTATGTGTTATTTTAAGGCAGATTGGGAAACAATGTTGGGATTTTTCCTTTTGTGTGCCTAGAAGTTTCTTGGGTTTTTTTTTAGTTATCAAAATACTTATTTCTGTACTTAAGTAAATTTCAGAGCTTCTACTTTTCAGAATCAGTCCTTTTCCTTTTACCAGAGTCTGTTTTTATCTGAACCTTCACTGAAATAAAGAATATGATCAGTTTCCATCCAAAAGAACAGGAAGAGATCAGAGAGCAGCCAAGAGAAAAGGAACCAGGAAGAAAAGATAAATGAGGTCTTCAGTTCTGCTCTCATGTCAGGGAAGAACAATACATGAGGTGAAGTTTAAGGAACATGGGAGAGATGACCCTTAGCTGGGTGTGAGGTCAGGAGTGAGACGTGGAGAGATTACAGAAGGGCAAGGAGGGGCTGTGGCTGTCCGAGAGGGAAGAGACATCAGAGACATCAGGGACAAAGACGTCTGATTGAGATTCAGAAACATTCTTGTAATGAACATAATTTAGCTTTTTTACTTTGTTTCTCTTGTTGATTTTTTGGGGTTTGATATTTTTATCCTTGTTATGTCCTTGGCTGTTTTATGCCTGCTTTAAAAAAGCTTTAAAACCCGTTTTTGACAAGAGTTTTAGCTAAAATAAATGCCAACCAAACAATGAATACCCTCATGAGTGGGGCAGATCTCACCGTGGACCCTATGCAGTGAAAACTGTTCCATTATTGTTGCAAACATAGAACAGCTATAATATGTATTCAACTAGAAAAGCCCTCTGGGAGCACAGACCTCCGCCAAGGAGTAAATGTTGCTCATATTGTGACTTAGACCTAAAGCGGAAACTCGCACATGATGTAGATCATCCCCACATTTAAATGAATGTTTCTTGGCATGAGGAGCACCTTTGGTAAAAACATTTCCATAAAGTCTGTTCATAAGTTTTCAACTGGTCCCTTTTCATGTGTTTTTGTCTTCAGTAAAAGACTTTTAGAGTCCGAGGCTGATGCTGTCAATAGTCACTGCTGCCATTGTTTTCTATCATTTGAAATTCATTTGTAATTATTGTCTGTTCATAGTGTCATGCTATGAGGCTGTTCTTTGTAACCACAGAACCAGAAAAATGTTAAACACAAAAGAAGCTAAAACCTTCATACAGTTCTCCTCCCTATCTGTATGATATGATATTTCACATCAATTTCATCGAAAGGGATCTTTATGCTTTATGCCAAAGTTAAAATAGAAATTTATTACGTTTACAACATTAGTGCACAAAGGATGTCGAACAAACCAAGGTACTTGAGACATTAAAAAACCCAAATAACACGTGTTTATTAAATATAAGATGGAAAATAAGAGACAGTAACTCTGCATTGGACCTTTTAGGTACATTTACATGCAGATTTTTATCTACGTTTAGTTAATTCAATCAGTAGATTTGATGTTCAGTGGAACAAAAAAGTATTTAGTCAGCCACCAATTGTGCAAGTATTGAGGTGAACTTTTAATGACCAAATACTTATTTTCCACCGTATTTTGCAAATAAATTCTTGAAAAATCAGACAATGTGATTTTCTGGATTTTTTTCCTCCTTTTGTCTCTCATAGTTGAGGTTTATATATGATGAAAATTACAGGCCTCTCATCTTTAAGTGGGAGAACTTTTGGTGGCTAAATAAATACTTTTTTGCCCCACTGTATTTATGTTTTCTTCATTACAGGCGTGTTTCCGGGTAGATCCCCAAAACCAGAACTACAGAGCAGTGCTCCAATGGGCTGAGGTGCTGCACTTGTTCCTTCAATGCTAAACAAGCATCATAAATGTTTTTCATTCAGCTCCATTTATTCCTACATTTTTCCTCCACTATCATTTATTCTAATATTCTCATCATTTGTTTGGTATTTTTTCTCTGGCAGATTTTTTCTTGTGCACGGATGCCAAGAATTAAAAAGCTTTGATAAATCCTCTGATGACTAAATGCCAGCCATCAAACAGTCAGGAGCATTAAGGTGATTCATTATTCACTGGGGATGATACAGCAATCTGCCATGAATTCGAGAAACAAAGAGGATTCAGTTTCATTTTAACTCTTTATCGAGTTATGTAAAAAAATATCAAAAACAACCGCATAATAAAAACAGATTAATTGACATTTGATCTGTTCTCTGTGCCTGAATTTGGACAAAAATAGCAAAAAAATAAATTGTGAAAAAGACAGAGGAATATAACCTGGAAAAAGCCAGATGTAAAGCCATGTGCAGATTTAAACAAACTATACGTATTGATCTGGGAAGCTTCATGTAGAAAGCGTTTGCAAAAGGGACATTCAGTACAATTCGTCGAGCTGATTGGGTACCTGCCTCTCAACTTTTCAGCCAATCGCAGCAGCAGTAGCAGCTTGGTTTGTTTCACAAGAGTTAACGAATGAATCAAACTGCAACCAAATGTCATGTTGGGGTTTTTGAGCTGTCTAACCCACATGCAGAACACCAAAACAGGAGAGCTTTTTCACGTTTAAATGTTTATTGAAATGGAGAAACTGGTTAGCGTGACCAAAGCCAGGTCCAGGAGAGAACAAACCAGCAGGAACTCTCACTGGGAGAGAGAGCAGACTGGTGAGTTCACGGCAGGTGGGAACACTCAGTGACAGAACGTTAGGGATTGTTCTTACTGTTGGTGAGTCGTCGAAATATCATCAGAGGGTGGTTCTGGTGTCCGGGGTCCTTTTTTTTTTTTTTTTTTTTTTTTTTTTTTTGTG